>APFE031462740.1:2812-27406 GCA_000404065.3 Pinus taeda
TATGTGTTTTATGTGTTATGCTCTCGCATTTTTATTTTTCCTGTGATTTAGAATTCGTATGTAGGTAATTTCTGTACGGGGTTAAAACCTACATTACCTCCACAACAGTACTGAAAGGGTTGTTCCTAAGTCAACTTCTTGGATAATGAGTCGACGTTGACAAGAAGTGACCCGTCGTAGGAGGGCATTAATGAATCCCACATCTACGACATGAAACGAAGAAAATGTTTTGCTAGGGGTGAAAACGATGTGATGATACAAGGTTCATGAATGGCGGTCATGAAAAATGGAGAGTGAAGGTATTGCAGTGGATGAGGCATTAGCTGGGTTGGCGAATTCTATGAATGACTTCTCTTGAACATATTGGTGACACTGAGATGGATTGGTAGCATTAATCCCAAAAATGGATGGTAGGGAGGATCGATGGTGATGTGACCAGTGAATGGAATAACCCAACCCGACTCAATCATGGTGATGGAGTGAAAGTGTCTTGTTCAAGAGTGACCTGCCAATGAAGTTCTTCAAGTTTTCTTGCCCTTTTCCCCAGTTGTTGCTGACTAGAACCTCTTTATTTTTTTCAAGCTTGAGGAGGATAACATATGCTTGTTCTATAGTTTGCCCTTCAGGCAAAACTGTTGCTATGTTTTAGCGAGCCTAGCGACAATGAAACTCGCTCTTGTTCGGATGGACAATTTTGTCGCTATTGTTTTATTGAGTTTAATGACAAAGATAACTCGGTCCTTTTCATGTTTAGAGAGTCTGAAAAGAGACGGAAAGGAAAATCTAGTAGTCCTTTTTCGTGGCATAATCCCTTAAGTCGAAAAAGTATAAAATAATATGAAAGGGATGACTTTTGGATAGCTTTAGCGCGATGAATAAGAAAAGCGCTCAATATTTTTGTGGAATGATCCCTCAGGTCCAAAAATATTAAAATGTAGAGGAGGGATGGTGCTTCCCTTTACTTAACGAGTTAGAAAGGAAAGTAGCTCGGCAATCTTTTCATATCTTATGAGTCTTAAAAGAGCTTAAACGAGACTCATTTTTGAGGAATGAGTGATGTTTTCGGGTAGCAACTGGTTCTAGGTAAGTTTGGAACTTCTCAAACATGGTAGTGTAATGAGGGCGGCTAATAGAATCACTCATCGCAGATGTTCCTCAAAAGGGTAAACAATCAAGTGGAGGCATATGATTAGCTAAAAGAGTGGAGGTGATGGTAAGAACATGACCAAGGCTCAACAGGTAGATAGCAATGCAATCACAAAGGTTATTTACCGAGGGTGGATTCATTTTTTAATGAGCTTGAATCTTTAGAAACTATGCTCAGTGGCGGGTTTATTTTTTAATGAGCTTGAACCCTATGATAACACTGCTCATGCTAGTGGTCTTTTAAAGATGTCTCTTAGTAGTAGGTTCATTTTTTAGTGAGCTTGCCCCATGCGAAACTTTGCTCATTGCCTTTTGTATGCAAGCTGGAAACGACCAACTACAGAACTAAGTACACTAAGAGTTAATGAACTACTGAGGTTAGGTAGGATAATTTAGATAAAATATCTCCTTTTCTTTGCTTGCATGCCACTGGAAAAGGTGAATGGTGTATCAGACCATACACCTAAGCTAAGCAGTTGAACTAAAAGTTAGGCTAAAATACTACGAGGTTAGAATTACACTGGTCGCTTTTCACTTGCGTAAAAAGGTTTGCATGCCCCCAAGTGTTGAGAAAACTAGAATTTCCAGTTACCTTATGGAAGTTCCCACATTTAAGTAGGATCATTTCATCTGCGGAGTAGACAAAACACTTCCTTAGCTCTGTCCATCGAAATAGACAAAGGTGAATGGTGTGAGCTTCCATTCACATAATGTGTGAGGAGATCATGTTTCAGATTGATCCCATATCCTACACGAAAATGGCATTTCAGACTAATCATATAAACTACAAGGAAAGATGTTTTTTCATCTAGGTTCGTCTACCGAAGTAGACCAGGGTGCATGCCCCCTAAGCTTTGTTACATTCACCGAATTACTTGTGGTAATTAGGTGGATGAAATGGAGGTCGAAGAGACATTCTTGATGTAAAGAGATCATTTAGGGATGGTGTTTAACTTGTAATTGTGTTCGAACCGGGAAATGAAAGTTGGTCGACAAGCTGCACAATTCTACCTTCATACGGGAAACACATCACCCGAAAGAGTGTGGAACCAATAGCTCCCATGCTGTAAACGTAGTCATGCCTAAGGAGTAGATTGTAATCTAGTGGCTCTTGGACTACCATCAAATTCAAGTGAACGGTTTTCCTTCTCAAAGTTACAGGCAAATTTGGAAGGATCCCTAACGGTTGACTAGTTCCTTTGTTGAAGCTTGACAAATTTCGATTCTCAGGCAGAAGCGATGGCAAACCAAGTTCTTTCCAAGTAGTTGAGGAAAGGATACTCATGGAAGCCCCTTCATCTATGATAGTGCCAAACATGATCATTTTGTAAACTTTTACTATGATTTGGAATGGTACATTAGATGGAAGGCGGGGTCCTGCTAGTAGATTCCAATTGAAGGAAATGACTAAATTGCTTGGAGGAGGGATTGAATAAACGACCGTATGAATCTCTCAAAATGGGGAACTTCCCTCTTGTGGCAAAGGAATGGGTAGATTTCCCCCATGTTCATCAGAATCAGTGTTAACAAAAAGACCTTGAACGACGTTGTTCTCATTCTCTTTAGAAACCGTATCATCTGAAGGTGGACCTTTTGAAGGCAAGACTAGGTCGGTTGTTGTTCCGACCTGTTGACTTTGGTCCAGTATGGACTCAGAGGGTTTGTCTTCAATGATAGGCAGTTTGACCGACAACTGAGGTATGTTAGTCGGATTTTCAACTAGCGATGGACTTGGTAAGAGTTTCTTGTATCTAGGTGGAAGCCACTACGATGAAGCAGGACGGTTATGTAAGATTCTCTTGGCCTCATCTAGAAAAGGACATTGGTGAAGGTGGTGGTCTTCACTGCATAAATGACATGGAATTTTGACCTTTAATTTCTGTCCAGGAACTTCATTTTCACTATTCGATGGTGCGTTGTCAACATGATCGCCAGAGGTTGATGACACCAGATGGTGCGCACGGGGAGGCCATTCTCTCAAGATTTGCAGAATGAAAGGACAATCTCGATGAAAATGGTTTTCTTTGCACATTAGACAAGGATATTTAGGAGATTTAATGTGTGGATTTTCATTAGATGATTCATTGATGCCCCCTTGCTTGACTGGCTTCTTCTTCTTCTTCTCCTTCCCTTTCTTCTTCTTCTTAGTTACTTGGATTTTAGTATCACTAGTTTCACCAAGTAAAGAGGAAGAAGGAGAGGGAGAAACAAAGAAAGTAGAAGGCGAGGGAGCAACTCCAGTATCATCTTGTTGTTGATTCGATTGCTGAGGAATTACAGTGTTTTGAATGACATAGGTTGAGAATAGCCATACTGATAGGCCAATTGTGACTCCTGGAAGGGACAATGTAGCCATGTATGAAGCACCAATATCTCCCCAAGAAGAGAAAGGAGTAGGATTTCCATCAAGGGGAAATCCTTGATTGGTGGACTCCATTACCTCAACCTAATATCAACGAAGGAACAGGGATGTTATTCCGAATTAAATAAATTTTATGACACTTTGACACAACTTTTCTTTTTCAATTTTTAAGAGTCTAGAAAAAGCTAAAGGTGACTCTAGTCGCCTTCGATTTTTAATGAGCCTAAAGTGACAAGTGCTCAGATAGAACTTTTCGTTTAATGAGTCGAAAAGGAATGAAAGTGATTACTCTGGAAATCTAGACAGAGGGATTGCCAAACCAATCGAAAAAATGCAATATGCACCTTGGAGGTAAATTAAAGAGAAATTACCAAGGATTTTACGTACGACAATCAATCTTCCTGAATGCTGTGTTCAATGCATTGCGATTGATAGGGCTGTAGAAATTTTGAATAATATGACACTTATTCACAGAGATTATCCTGATTATACACTATTTGCAAAATCATGAATAATACATAACCTCCTCTACGTTGATCATCAATTTTGTGGAATTAAGAAACAATCGCATGCGCACATTGAAGCATCAATCACACATATCAACAAAGTATATCACGGGGAAAACATACAGCTGAAAACCCCCAACTATCTGTATATTATATTGATTGAGAACATGTAACAATACATAGTACAATACTCCTCACAAGTACTCAAAACTATCTCCACCTGTTACACACAAACTAGCTCAGATCTGAATCAATCACAGGTTCAAATCTCCTCCGCTACTTGCCTGCCTCCACTGTGCAATCCTGCATGAGAATGGATTAGAATGGATGATCCAAACTTGTATTTCCCTTGGTTGAGCCACACAATTCTCATTGGCAATACTCAATCCATTGATTGTGAAAATCTCATGCACAACTATAGTCACAACTGACAACTGTCTTGCCCTTTCACTCACCTCTAACACTTGTCTCCACTGAACTGTCCATGCACTGAGTTAACTGATGTATTCCTGATTTGATTCATGAGTTAATAATTAGTGAAGTAATTAATAAATAATTCACATCACTCATCACTAGTGTATTTGTTAGTTAGACTAAATACAATTAGTTCAACTAAGTCAAACTAAACACAACTCCATCAACTCCTCATTCAACTCCTCATTCAACTCCACCAAACTTAATCACTTGAGTTCTAACTGAAGTCCTTCATGCAATAGCTCAAGCAACCCATAAGAAAAGCATATTTACTTTTTGCAGTTGCATGTGCCACATCTGTAGCTTGAACTGAAGTGCTCTAAGAGAATAAGATAATGTTTATAGTCCAAATATTATTAAGAGCTAATAATATTCGACTGTTCTATTTTTAGCCTAGCAGTCTAAAATAGACTCCGCCCAATATGTATAAAATGAGGTCCATTATATTTTAAAAAAAATGACCATCAGCCCAAATAGCATCTCAACTCAGAGACCATGATCCATATGTCTAAAAATAGACATAGCTAAAAAAATAGACTTTGCGCCAAAAATAGCCTGCAGGCCCACTTAGTGAAGGCGACTTCTTTTCACTAAGCTCCATCATCTTGTTGCATTTTCAACAATCCCTCTCAAAAAGATATGGATTATCTGCAACCCCTATCCTGTCTTTGTGGTATTTGAATTTGCTCCTTGTGAGCGCCTTCGTCAAGATATCAGCATCCTGATCCTCCGTGGGAATATATGAAAGTAACATGATTCTCCGCTGCACACAATCTCTGATATGATAGTACCTGATGTTGTCCATTGGGCTCCCTACCCAATATACATCCTCCTATCTATACCAAGATCCATATCTCGGTGTGCCTCTCTTGAGCCTGCACACATGCGACTCTGCCAACTGTCGATAAACAATGGCATCCACTACCTCCACTGATGTAGTATCCTCCTTCCTCCAACCTCCAAGAAGGAACGCAGTCTTCACATCCATCTGATGGATGTGCCACCCCATCTGCATCACTTTGTAGATCCATCTCGAACCCACCACTGACTTCCCCTCCGGTCTTGGGACAGTCTCCCATGCACTATTTCTGACAATCGAATCATACTCTTCCACCATGGCATCTACCCATGCGGGATCCTCCATAGCTTCCTCAAAAGAGGATGGATCAGTCATGACACATTTTCTCACAAGTGCCATGTATCTAGTGTATCGATCAGGTGACTATCTCTATCTGCGCTCCGCTGTAGGTGGTCATACAACCTTCTCTACATCTTGAGCCAGTCGCTCAGCTTCTGTAGTGTGCTTTCGCCCTCTGATGGTTGGCGCTGCATGAGTGGTCTCTTCTGCTCCATGAACTTCATCTTGTGGCTGATCCACATCCTGAAGCTCATCCTTAGGAACTAATATCTCCTCATCTACATGCAAGTGTGGCTCCATCTCAAGCAAACACTTCATGGCTTTTTCCTCCTGAAATTTTATATCTCGTTGCACAAAAGTCTTGCAACTGTATGGCAAATACACATGATAGTTGTGGGGTGTATCAGCGTACCCCACAAATATCCCAACCTCTACGGTTGGCTCCATCTTCTTCCTGGCATCCTTTGTCACATGCATGTAAACAGGAGAACCGAAAATCCTCAAATGGGAAATATCAGGCCTCTTACCAGAATAAGCCTCCTCGGGTGTACTCATGCCAAGTATCCTGTGAGGACAACGGTTCTGCACATATACTGTAGTATTGGATGCCTCTGCCCACAAGTGAAGGCGTAGGCCCTGATCATGCAACATCGCCCGTGCAGTACCCACGATCATTCTGTTCTTCTACTCAGCAACCCCGTTCTGCTGTGGGTTATGGGGAGCTATGAGCTCTCTTCGAATCCCTTCTGCGTTGCAAAAATCCTTGAACTTTCCAGAGATGAATTCACCACAATTGTCACTCCTAAGAGCCTTCACCTTCTTCCTCAATTCCTTTTCGACTAGTGCTTTGAAGTCACAGAACTTTGAGTATGTCTCGCTCTTATTCTGCATGAAGAAGATCTAGCACTTTCGGGAGAAATCATCAACAAAGATCACATAGTACCTGTGCTTTGTTGGTGAAGCTACTGAGAAAGGTCCACACACGTTTGTGTGAATTCTCTCAAGGATCATCGTGGTGTGACTATCCTTCTTGTGAAAGGTGGATTTCACAAATTTTCCCAAAGTACACCCCTTGCACTGATCTGATTGCGCAAGAGTGCCTTTAGGAAGCCCAGTAGAAATCTGCTGCAATATCTTCAAGGCTCCATGGTGAAGGTGGCCTAATCTCCAGTGCCATAGATCACCATCATCCTGGCTCACCACTCCTTCTGCCTTGCATGCAACTGATAAAGGTTCTTGACTTGAACCCCTATCTTCCGGGTTTCTCCAGTTGTCTTACTGCGCAGGAAAGCCTTTCCCTTGCTAAAAACAACATCATATCCCTTGTCTTCTAACATCGCCACAGAGATAAGATTCTTCTTCAATCCTGGAACATGCATCACTTCCTTCAATATGAATGGTTTACCAGACTCCCTTTCAAAGGAAATGGTACCGATACCGGTCGCACTATATCTACCATCATCGCCCATCTCGATGTGCACTGCAAGATCTTTCTCATTCAGATCAGAAAACAAATCTTGATCTCCTATCATGTGAAAAGACACACCCACCACACTTGATACCAATCATGCGATCAGCGAAAAATCCAGCTCAAGCTGCGAGGCTAAGGCCTCTCCCATTGTAGATCTAGTAGCTTGCTTATTTTTCTTCTTTTGCAGATAATTTGTGGCATAGTGTCCATGTTGGTGACAGTGAAAGCACTTCACCTTCGACATGTCTTGCTTCTTGCCTTTGGCATCGGAATGAGAAGCTTTCTTGTTCTTCCCCTTCTTTTATTTGGTAGCCAAAGCGCAATTTTCTTCATCAAATGCCTTTGATGAAGATCTGTCCCTGGTATTCCGCCTGATCTCCTCTTGCACAAGATCCGACCAAAGTCTCTCCCATCCTGGCAATTTCTCCCAACCATTGACAAAGTCCTGATAGGAATGCCAACTCTTCGGAAGACCAAGGAGAGCCAAGCTCACTAAGCCCTCATCATCGACAGTCACCCCCACACTTCCGAGCTCATCTCGGCATTGGGTGAACTTCGTGAGATACTTGGGCATACTATCGCCTTTCTCACACTTTATGTTTCTGAGTTTATCCTTGAGGGCCAACTTCCTTTGGTCGCTCTTGCTTTGGAATAGATCTGTCAACACTTTCCACATCAAGTATGGAGAAGCCTTTCCAGGGAGCCTGGACACAATGTGATCCCTCATGCCCTCCAACAGAATCCTTCGACACTTTGTTGTCT
This sequence comes from Pinus taeda, assembly GCA_000404065.3. NCBI lineage: Eukaryota > Viridiplantae > Streptophyta > Pinopsida > Pinales > Pinaceae > Pinus > Pinus taeda. Next base: position 10,672 of record APFE031462740.1, read on the forward strand.
TCTTTTGCCAATCCCCAACTTGAGCAGCATCAGTAGGTTTTGGGACATCCGCATCTATGAACTCCTTCAACCCATTATCATCTAACACCACCTCCATCCTATCCTTCCATGCAATATAGTTTGAGCTGCCCTCAAGGGCATACTCCAATCGCAATCCGTTGAAAGACATTTCAACTTTGACACCAAGAAAAACACTGATGCAAATTCGAATTCCACCAGCTCAAAACTCAACCGCTTCTGATCTAAAATTCGTGAGAACAAAGTATTTCTCGTACATAAATCGACTATATGGGCATTCACCAGATATCTCACCTTCCAAAAGAAGGATGAATCTAGAGGCTACCTGGCCCAATTACAAACTTTTCCTAAAGAAATAAAATGTAAAAACTTTCTGAATAATAGATCTGATGATCAGCTACGCTTTGATATCTTGTAGTAATCTCTTCTACAAATCAACTAGCTCCAATACCATGTAGAAATTTTGAATAATATGACACTTATTCATAGAGATTATCCTAATTATACACTATTTGCGGAATCATGCATAATACATAACTTCCTCTACGTTGATCACCAATTTTGCGGAATTAAGAAACAATCGCATGCGCACATTGAAGCATCAGTCACACATATCAACACAATATATCACGGGGAAAGTATACAGCTGAAAACCCCCAACTATTTGTATATTATATTGATTGAGAACATGTAATAATAGATAGTACAATACTCCTCACAAGTACTCAGCACTATCTCCACCTGTTACACACAAACTAGCTCAGATATGAATCAATCACATGTTCAAATCTCCTCTGCTGCTTGCCTGCCTCCATTGCGCAATCCTGCATGAGAATGGATCAAAATGGCTGATCCAAACTCATATTTCCCTTTGTTGAACCACGCAATTCTCATTGGCAATACTCAATCCATTGATTGTGCAAATATCATGCACAACTATAGTCACATTTGACAGCTGTCTTGCCCTTTCACTCACCTCTAACACTTGTCTCCACTGAACTGTCCATGCACTGAGTTAACTGATGTATTCCTTAGTTGATTCAAGAGTTAATAATTAGTGAATTAATTAATAACTAATTCACATCACTCATCACTAGTGTATTTGTTAGTTAGACTAAATACAACTAGTTCAACTAAGGAAAACAGAACACAACTCCATCAACTCCTCATTGAACTCCACCAAACTCAATCACTTGAGTTCTAACTGAAGTCCTTCATGAAATAGCTCAAGTAACCCATAAGAAAAGCGTATTTCCTTCTGGAAGTTGCATGTGCCACATCTGTAGCTTGAACTGAAGTGCTCCAAGAGAATAAGATAATGTTTATAGTCCAAATATTATTAAGAGCTAATAATATTCGACTATTCTATTTTTAGCCTAGCAGTCTAAAAATAGACTCTGCCCATATGTCTAAAAATAGAGGTCCATCTATTTTTACCAACATGACCAATCATCCACAAATAGCATCCCGCAACTCACAGACCATGATCCATATGTCTAAAAATAGACTTTGCGCCAAAAATAGCCCGCGGGCCCACTTAGTGAAGGCGACTTCTTTTTAGTAAGATCCATCATCTTGTTGCATTTTCGAAGGTTAGATGGCTTAACTTCAAGCTCCATCTGTAGTTTATAAAGAAAACAACAGTAACAAACAAACAAACTATTCGCTCCCCAGCGGAGTTGCCATTTTGTTTATGAGAAAACTAGTGTCTTTTCGATCTGCTAGTCCCACTAAGACGGGTAGCTATCTTAGAAACAAACAATTCAAAGTGCTTCAAGGTTTCCTTTATGTATGATAGATAAGAGAGAAGTAGAGAGCACCAACCTGTATCTTCTGCTTGGCTCCTTGCTTGTTTCCTCTCTCCCTTGATAGAGCTTGCCACTCTTCTCCTACTTGTCCTGCTTTAGAGAATATCTGTAGAGGCAAAGCAAGAACACACCAACAAAGCATAGAGATCTATAATACGATAAAAAATGTAGAATCAGAAATACATTAACCATAAAATTGCATCCACAAATAACAAGATTTACAAGTACATAATTATATGGAGGAAATATCAAAGAACTTTATTGATAATAGAAGTAGAAGAGAGGATTACAACCCAACTGTCTAATCCAACATCATCCTCCCAGCATGAAATCCCTCTTCACCTCATGAAAAGAAATATCACCGTACAATACAATGTTTCTTCTCAAAGAGAAACCAACAACACTTCCTTACAAATTACAAAATTCCAGCCTCCAGATCTCTTAGCTGAGGGATCCATTTATAGATATTTGGAGAGGGGTGAGTTAGCTTTTGGGTTTTTGATTAGTGTCATTTCACTGATAGTTCTTGGTTCCACTTGGAGATTTCATGATCTCTTACTCATCCCTGGGCGAATTTAGAGAGGCAAGTGTGATATGAGAAGTTTCTAGAAGATTCTTTGGGTTTCCACTTAGCAAACTATCTCTTCCATTTGTCTACTCTCACCCATCACACCCCACATAAGGCTCTTTCAGTATGCATCGCACTTGGCCAATGTAACAACCAATATGCATCGCACCCTTAGCATGGAGCAGTCTGTATGGTCCAATTTTCGCCAGTTCTGAGTGGTTTTTTAGGTGGAACTTTTGGGAAATGATGTAATCAATTGACCATGATCCTTTAGGGTGTGAAACAACACTTTTAGGGGTTTAAGAGCCCTTGGTTTATCGACATATGTGATTGGGGTTGCAGTGCCCAAATATGCCTATAACACACCTTAGACTCCTATATATACCAAGGAGGTATTTTCATTTGTATCATCCAAGAATTGTTCATTTATGTGATGTAAAGGAGGTTCCCCCCTCAAAGAGGCTAATTTTCAAGTCGTTGATCTACCTTTTCTTTTGTTTTGTGATTTGGATGCATAATAGAGTCACACCATACTCCAACAACCACTTCTTCACTTCGCTTGATTCCACAAAAAAATGTTTGTATAACCCAATATTTGGAAATGATGAGTCTAATATTATCTGGATTTCATGCTCCACTTCTCTCTTAGGTGGTAGCCCCGTAGGCTCTTGGAATACTTCCTTGTATGCTTGTAGTAAACCTTCCAATTACTGTTTTTTTTCTTTATTGCAACCCTCTAGGGATGCCTTTACCCTCATTGATTTCTTACCAAATTGATTTTCTCTTAAGAACAATAAAACATATTTCTTGCTAGAACTAATCAATTTCTTGGTTTGGTTGACACTTACTAGTGAAATATTGGACTTTCCTTTGTGCACATTAATGATGATTTTCCATTCTTAATGAGGTGGTATTTATTTTCTCTTCACATAAAAATTTCATCCCACATATACATGCAGGGATTCCAAAACATGGATCCACATACATCAAATGGTATTAAATCCAATTTTACTTCACCAGTATAATCAATGCTCATAACAAATTTTATTCTACATTGTTGTGTTACCTTAATTTGCATGCCCTTATTTACCCATCCCAACGGATATGGGATAGGATGATCACAAATATCCAATCCAATTTAGTTGAATAGATTTGTTTATATGAGATTATTCTGTGAACATGAGTCAAATAGGGCATTGATCTTAGTCTTCTTGACCTTAATCTTAATATGGAATAGTTTGGTTATATTCTTCTCTTTCTAGTCATGAAAGCTACTCAGATTCACCTCCTTTTGTACTAATGGACATACAATATTGTTCTCCACAATGGAGATACTTTCCACATGATTACTCAAATTTTGTCAAGAAGATTATTTTTCTTTCCATCGTCTTTTCATTTCTTCAGTTTCAACTCTAGATTCAATTTATGGCACTTCTCCTTAGTTTGACCATTAATGTTGTAAAGGTTACAATGATCACTAAGATATTTGTACTGATGTGTAGTGGATGCTATATTTTTATCCTTCCCCACTCTCCTCTTCTTCTTCACATCCTTGGAATATTCCTGGTGCTATTTTTCCTTTAAACCACTTAAGTACCTTTTCTTTTGGCCTATTATTTTTAGATATTGTGCCTGTACATAGGCATCATCTACTGTCCTTAGCTTGAAAAACATTACCTGGTTTTGTAAATGGTTATGTAGACCCAAAAATAATTGAGGAGTACATTCAAGCTATTGGGAAAGATATTCATCATGTTGGACATCTTCCTCAGTTCAATGGTGTACTCCTTTACACTTTTACCCTCGCCTCTTCTTGAAGTAGTTTTATTGGATCTACTGGTCTTCTACATACCCCATAGGGTATAATTTAGAATTTATGAGGGTTTTTAAGTCCCCTCACTTAGTTACTAGGGGATCACTCTCCAGTGTAAGTGTCTCCACATGAATTTCCCATCATGTCAGGGCATGTCCCTCTAGCTTCATTCTAGCAAATTATATTTTCTGCTCCCCATCTATGTGGTGAATGCTAAATTATACTTCTAATTACTATAACCAATGATTCAATTTAAAGGATTTGATCTCACCTTGGTATGAATGTATGTTGACCTTTTCTTCCATATTGAATAAATACAATGAATGGGTAAATACTTTCAAAATTGGCTACTCTTCTCATGTTCTTTCCTAGACTCCTTTTTTGGGTCTTTGAAATCCCTTAATTTTCTCCCTAATTTGACCTATGAATTTTTTTTTTTTGTAAGGCTAGGTAGGTGGGACCACCCAAAGAGATTTGAACTGGTGACCTATCACAAAGAGTTCCCTAGCAATGCACCCATTCACTATCTATCCAAAGCCCTATGGGCTAATTTTATTGGATGTGGAGGTTGTTATCTTCCTAATTCATAGTTCTTGTTTCAACCATGTTTCGATCCTAGTCCTCGACAGGGGGATGTGGGAGGGCTTGCCCCCCCACTATTGCTGCTTGGGGGGTCCATGGGGAGAGGATGCATGTTTTGATCCCCCCCTTGGTGGGGGTTCAAGGGAAGTGCCCCTGAACCTAAAAATAGATGAAAAATTGCCTTGTAAAATATTGTATTTTTGTAGTCAAACTAGGTTGTTCATTAAGCAGATGATCTGACAATAGAAGTTATGTTTAATTTAGGACTTTTTTCACTAGAAGGAAACCCCTTGGTTTATGTGAGGGAATTGTATTGTAGATCTTTATTATTATTCCGAGTGAGAAAGAGAGAGGAGATTGTGTGAGAGAAAAGAGGATATTACAAAAGATTTGATGTAGGTTGTATCTCTTCATTTTGCTAGATAATATAAAAGGAAGGACTAGATGTTTCTCCGTGGATGTAGCTGAAACTGGGTGAATCATGTATATCTATGTCTCTCTTATTTTATGCATTTGTATATTTGTGTTTCCAAAATATTTTATGTATTTCATTTCACTATAAATTAATTTCTAACAACTGGTATCAGAGCCAAAGGCTTATTTAGCTGATAAACTCATAGGAGAGAAGGGTTCTTGGTTTGAGTGGGAGCAATGGTGGAAGATGGTAGGTTTAGGTTCGAGAAATTTAATGGCAAAAAATATCACCTATGGAAGATGAAGATGAAATATTATCTGTATCAGAAATATATGTACTTGCCATTGAGCAGAAAATCAAAGAATCCAATGAGTACGACAGAGACAGAATGAGAGATTCTTGACATAAAGGCACTAGGAACATAACAACTATGTCTGGTAGCGTCAATGGTATTCAACATTTCAAAGGAAATGAAAACAAAAGGTTTAATGACGAAATTGGGAAAAATGTATGAAAAACCCTCTACCTCAAATAAGGTATTTCTTATGAATCATTTATTTAATATGAAGATGTCAAAAGGTGGATTTGTTGTCGATCATTTAAATGAATTCAACATGTTTACTAGTTAGTTAAGTTCTATAGGGGTAGATTTTGATGATGAAGTTAGGGCTCTATTATTTCTATGCTGATTTCCAGAGAGTTGGAATGGCTTGTTTATGGCTATTAGTAATTGTGTCTCTATATCTAGTACTTTAAAGTTTGATGATGTTGCTGGTTCCATCCTTAGAGAAAAAGCTTTGGTGAGACATCAGGTAATGATTTGACTGCAAAGACTAGGGGAAAAATGGAAAGAGGAAGGAGCCCAGGAAATCCCAGTAAGTCAAGAAAAGGCAGATCCAAATCTAGATCAAAGAAAATGTGCTGAAAATGTGGGAAGAAAGGACACCTAAAGAAAGTCTGTAAATATCAGAAGGGAAAAGAAGGAGATGGACAACAAGAGAACAATCATGAAGCAAGTGTGACAGGTGATGTGCTGCAAGATGACTTGATTTTTTCATTAGAGAATATTATTGATGCCTGTGTGGTAGATTTAAGGGATTCATTCCATACCACACCTGATAGGAAACATTTTCATGGCTATGTTGAAGGAGATTTTAGACAGGTTTGTCTGGGTGATGATAAACCCTGTAAAATCATTAGAATGGGTAAGGATTTTATAAAGAAACACAGCAGAAACCAATGGATATTGAAGGAGTTAAGTCATGTTTTAGACCTAAATAAAAATATAATTTCAACATGGTGGTTGGGAGGTGAAGGCTGTGTAACTAATTTTACGGACAAAACCTAGGAGGTCACTAAAGGATCCCTTGTAATAGAAAAAGGAGAAAAGGTTGGTATATTGTATTTATGCAATAGTATTTTAAATTTTGTTAATGATTTAGCCTTCATAGGAGAAAATACGACACTTTGGTATCATAGGCTTGGGAAAATGGGTGAGAAGGAGATGTAGATTCTTTACTCAAGAAATTTGTTTCCAGGTTGGAAGCATGTTGATTTGGATTTTTGTGAAAATTGCGTTTATGGAAAATAGAAGAGGGTTAAATTTATCATAGTTTGGAAGGAAAACAAGAGCAGAAAATTAGATCTTTTGCATAAAATTTTTTTGGGACCTGCTTAGGTATCATCTCTTGGTGGCTTTCACTATTATGTTACTTTTATTGATGATGAAACTTGGAAAACCTAAATTTATCGTATTCAAAATAAATCTAATGTATTTGATACTTTCAAGAAATGGAAAGATTTGGTTGAGAATGAGACATGAAAGAAGAATGGAGGTGAATATTGAAACAAAGAGTTTGATAACTGCTATTCAGAGCATGTAATTCATAGAGAGAAGATAGTTCCAGGAACACCACAAGAAAATGGTGTGTCAGAAAGGATGAACAAGATAATCATGAAGCGTGCAAGGTGCATGGGATTGCATGTAGGACTGCCCTTACAAGTTTGGGTAGATGTTGTAGATACTATTGTTTATCTAATAAATAGAGGGCCTTCAAGTTCCTTAGATGGTGGTATTCCAGAGGAGGCATGGATATGCAAAAAGGTAATATGCTCATTTTTAAAGACTTTTGGTTGTGAAGCCTTTGTCCACATCAATAAAGAAGATAGAACAAGGCTTGAGGAAAAATCAAAGAAATATATCTTTACTGGATATGGTGTAAATTATTTTGGTTATAGCTTATATGATTATGAAAATAAAAAAACATTAGGAGCAGAGATGCCATATTCAATGAAAAGGTCTTGTATAAGGATCAAATGCAGGGAAAGAAACAAAAAAAAAAAAACAAAGAATACATAGTGCTTGATGAGATCATAGAAAAAGTAAAGGTGCATGAAAATCATAACGATCAACAACCATAACTACAACAACAACATGCATGTCAAACACCTAAAAGTGGTGTTAGAAGATCTAACAGGATAAGTAATCCCCCTTAACGATACTATCCTTCATTATATTATGTATTGTTGACTGATTCTAGTGAACCAAAAATATCTGAAGAAGTAATGTAGGTAGAAAACAAGAAGAAGTGGGAGTAAGCCATGGAAGAAGATATGGACTCCTTTGTGCATGAATAGACACGAGACTCAGTCAAGTTGCCTACAAGTAAAACAAAATTGTAGAATAAATGGGTTTACAGGTTGAAGGAAGAAGATGGAGGTAAACATAGGTATAATGCTAGACTTGTGGTGAAGGGGTTTGCACAAAATAAAGGTGTAGACTTTGATGAATTTTTTTCTCCTGTCATTAAAATGATTTCAATCAGAACTATTTTAAGCCTAGTGGAAACAAAATATTTTCATCTTGAGCAGTTGGATGTAAACACAACCTTTCTACATGGGGATTTAGAGGAAGAAATATATATGTAGCAACCTCAAGGGTATGAGGTGAAAGGGAAGGAGAAGTTAGTGTGAAAATTGAAGAAGAGCTTGTATGGCTTAAAACAGGCTCTAAGGTAGTGGTATCTAAAATTTGACAGGTTTATGTCTGAACAAGTTTATACTAGATGTCACTCTGACCATTGTGTTTATCTTAAAAATAAAAATGATGGCATCTATAGTAAATTGTTATTGTATGTAAATGACATGCTTGTGTAGGGTCTAACATGCAGGAAATAAATGTGCTTAAAGGAAAATTGGAAAATTCACTTGCAATGAAGGATTTCGATGCTACAAAACAAATCCTTGGTATGAGAATAACTAGAGGCTAAAAAAACACAAATTAACATTGTCTCAGAGTGAGTACATAGAAAAGGTGTTGGAAATATTTAGTATGTAGATTGCAAAAAAAATTACTACACCTTTGGCTAGTCATTTCAAATTAAGTAAGGATATGTTTCCCAAGGCTCAAGAAGAGATGGATTATATGTATAAAGTTCCATATGCATCAACAGTTGGAAGCTTAATGTATGAAATGGTCTACATAAGGCTTGATATTTCACGTGCAATGGGAGTTGTAAGTAGGTATTTGAACAATCCAAGAAAAGAGGATTGGATGGAAGCAAAGTCGATTCTCAGGTATTTGAGAGGTACCAAATCAAACATTACACTTTGGTGGTTCAAAGATTTCTCCACAAGGATATGTTGATGCAGATATGGAAAGTGATAGAGATAATGGGAGGATCACTGCAGGGTATGTGTTTATTGTAGGTGGAACAACTATCCGTTGGGTTTCAAAATTGCAAAACATTGTTGCACTTTCAACAACGAAATCAAAGTATGTTGCTGATACAGAGGTGAGTAAAGAAATTATTTGGTTATAAAGGTTTATGGATGAATTGGGCAAGAAGAAAGAGATGGGAAGGTTATACAATGATACCCAGAGTGCCATTCATCTTAGAAAGAAATCAACATTTCATTCCAAGACTAAACATATACAAGTCAAGTACCATTTCATACCATTAGTGTTGGAAGATGGATAGTTGAAGCTGGAAAAGATACACACTGGCCAAAATCCTATAGATATTTTAACAAAAGTTGTAACTAGGGAGCAATCGAGATTCTTCTCAGTTTCAATTAGTCATCAAGTTTGATGGTGAAGATGAGAAAAAACCAGGTTGAAATTGGAAGCATTTTATAACAAGTGAAGTAGCGATGGAGTTGATATAATCAGTCTCTAAGTGGGAGATTAATGGATGTGGAGCTTCATTATTTTCCTGATTCAAAGGTATTTTTTTAACCACGATTCCCCCCCACTATTGTTTCTTGGGGGTCCAAGAGTTGGGGGGGGGGCAAGTAGGGCGAATGAATGTTTGGAGCCCCTCCCTGGGGGGGATTTGGGGGAAGTACCCTCGAAGCTAAAAATAGATGAAAGATCGCCTTGTAAAATATTGTAATTTTCGTAATCAATTTGGACCATTCATTAGGTAGATGATTTGGTGATAGAAGTTATGTTTAGTTTGGGGTTTTTTTCCCTTAGAAGGCAACCCCTCAGTTTAGATGAGGGAATTGTATTGTAGATGTGTATTATTATTCTGAGTGAGAAAGAGAGAGGAGACTGTGTGAGAGCGAAGAGGAAATTACAATAGATTTGTTGTATATTTTATCTATTCATTTTGCTAGATAGTATAAAAGGAAGGACTGGACGTTTCTATGTGGATGTAGCCTAAATTGGGTGGACCATGTAGATATGCGTGTCTCTTATTTTTGTGTTTCTATATTTGTGTTTCCACAATATTTTGTGTATTTCATTGCTTCGTATATTAATTTCTAACATATTTGACCTCTGAGTTAAAATCGCCATCTTCTCCTATTCCAAGATTAATTTCTAGAGCCATCACAAGGAGCTTCATATTGCTGTTGATATTGACAGCCTATGCTTTTGGCCTCACAAATCTCTGTTTTACTGGATCAAGTGTATTTTGAACAAACTCATTGGCCATGGTTTTTTTTTTAATTGAAGAAATCATGTTTTGAGTAGATCTAATTGGTCATGGTTAGGTTTCTATGACTTTCTACTTACATTTCTCCCTGGATCCTCTACAACTTCCTATGATATTCCCTAAAGAAGCCTGTTTTGATACTAATATGACATGTAAATTGTCATGGATATTCTACCAGAGAGTTCGTCACATAAAATCTAATAAAATTAAACTAAAACATATAATATTGATCCATATTGGTACATTATAATATTTTTTATCCATGTTGATGCTTTTAGAGTGGAAATATTGGAGGAATAAGCTCACGGGACCATTTTTATTGGCTGGTCCTAGTTTGGAAAATTTAGGTTTGAAACTTTTCGAAAGAATTTTGATGCATCAAATGGTGTTTTTTGGGGAAAAACTTTTTCCCTCAAAAATTTCACTCCCTAGCACTATTCTATTGTCAAATACCTTTCCAACAACGTAATAAAGACATCAAACATAGTTTGTATGATTTTTTTTCCACCTAGAAGTTGACCTCTCTATTTCAACCAGCATGATTCAAGAGGATGCCACATCAACCACTATTATTCATGGAAATGGGACTAGACACATGATCCAAATGAAAATATATTTAGAAGAGTCCATATTATAACTATTTTTATGAGTTGAAGGAGTTAAACTTAACCACTAGTAGGCTGTCATCCTGTGTTATATCCAGGTTAGTAGGATGAAAAAGGGTTCCATTCTATTCGAATGAATTTTGTTCCATAGATGAGAAGAGAAGTTGAGAGTGGATAGATAAATAAAAAGCAAAGAGGATTTGTGTAATTTAGCAACCTATTAGCCATAGATCTTACTCTTTTATACTTGCATCCATGTCCATTCGGAGAAAGAGGGATCATAGTAGCCTCACCTTTCAACCGAGTTTTCTCCTATAAGGGTTTCTTAGATCATATCTTGTGTTATTATAGTTGTGATTGATTTTTTGTTGTTGTCTATTCTCTATTTTATTCATTTTATATATTACATGCATGAAAACATCAATTTAATAAATCCAAAAGTTTAAGGAAAATAGCAATCATAATACAAATTTTGGATTTTAAGTGTATTTTTATCATATATGTTGTGATGAACTATCTAGTGTAATATCCACGACAATTTATGGATCAATTATGAAGGTTGAATTCCTTTAGATTTTAAATTTGTTTAACATTGATTTTTCTACTTATGCATAAAAAATAAAATGAGGAAAATTGGGAACAACATATACATTCACACACCATCGACAATGAATACAAGGATTTTCTCTAGGAAACCCTTATGGGAGAAAACCTAGCTAGAAGGTGAGGTTTCTCTACTCTCTCTTTTGGCATGGAAATAATATAAGTGCAAAGGAGAAGACATCTTTTGTAGAGTTACTTGAGACTTGTGGCCTATTAGGTTTCTACAAATGCTAACTCCCTTTGTTATGTTGTTTAGCTCTAATCTTTAGTGGCTCCGCACTACTACATAACAAGATTCAATTACCTAGAATGGAAATCCTACTCCTCTTAGTGGCTGGATTTTAACATATCTCAATAGTTAACTAGGGGTCAAATTTGACTCCTTCAACTCTCAACTAGAGTTACAATTTTGAGCCTTGTAGAGTCTTATTCAAAGTGTAGGTTTTAACCCCTTTACAATTAATTTATGCAAGTAGATTCTTAATTAAAATAGAAAAGGTGCAATGAGAAACACGCATATTAACATAAATATTTTATCTTGGGAACCCGACACCAGGAAAATCAACAAGATCATTAAATATATATTCTTCTCTCTCTCTCTCTCTCTCTCTCTCTCTCTCTTCTCTCTCTCTCTCTTCTCTCTCTCTATATATATATATATATATAATATATATATATATATATAATATATATATATATAATAATATATATAATAGAAAACATCCATCAATTGCCAATGCATTTACCCTTAATAAAATACAATCATAGTTCCTTAAATGAAACTAAAATACCATGGTCAAAGCCACCATGTGAAACAAAAATACTTTTAGCAAAAATGATGTGTTGACAACTGCTAAAAATGGATGCAAAAAATTCACTCAATTTATTTTTTTTCTTTCCAGGGGGTTTCCTATTAACCCCTGTACAATGGGGGCTTCAAATCCCCTACAAAGCCCCCTAATAGGGGGGTGTCTGCTGCCCTATGACCCCCATTTCCACATATCATGCATTTTACAACACACAGGGATATTCATGCAAAGAATATAACATATACCCGACATTCTTCAACTTGTTGTTTTATTTTCACATAGGGTGTCATAGGAGTATATTCAACAATCTAGGGAAATAATGCCCATTGTTTCTCTATATCAAGATAAATTCTCAGTTCTCACATATTTTGTTAATAAATTTGCAACATTCTTCAAAGTTTCCACTTTTATAGCAACAAATTCTTATCTTTAATCATATCTCATGAAGTGATACTAAACATCAATATGGTTTTTATTCAAATGATAAGATGGGTTCTTTTCGAGGAAGATTTCACTCTGACTATTACAATCTATCCTTACAACTTGTTGTACCAACCAAATACTTAAACACAATCTCTGTAACCATATTGCTTCCTTGCTTGCATGAGTGGCTGCCATGTATTCAACTTTTTTAGTTGACAGTACCACTACATATTGCCTTTTTCTCATCCAATTAATTGCTTATCCAAATAGGTTTAACACATAACCACTTGTATATCTTCTATGATCTATATCTTTAGTCCAGTCTACATTAATAAAGGCTTGTATGTCCAACACTATCCAATCCTAGTCTTCCATGGAAGGACAATCCCTATCTGATATTTCCACAAAAATACCTAAAAATAATCTTTACTGCTATCCAATGCTCATTCCATGGTTTTGACATATACTTTCTTAATTCTCCCAATGCATGTGAAGTTTTTGGTATAGTCCAAATCATTACATATATCAAGCTTCCAACTACACTGACATATGGAACACATGACATGTCCTCTTCCTTTTCTACTATATTGAGACATTAATATGTAGATAATTTTAAAACTATAGAAATAGGCACCTTTATAGGTTTACATCCCTACATATTAAGCTTATGTAATAATGTCTATACGTACCTCCTTTGACTTAACAAGACTTTCTTGTTTTCACAATCTCTTTTAATTTCCATTCCCAAGATAAAGTTTGTTGCATCAAGATATTTCATGTAAAATTTAGAGGATAAATGAATTTTCACTCCCTGAATGATTTCACTGTCATTTCTAATCAACAACATATCATCCACATACAAAACCAAATAATAACATGGTCACCAACTAGTTTGAAATATGCACAATGATATGCTTTGCTCCTTATGAAGCCAAGTCTTAGTATATAAATATCACATTTTTTATCTCACATTCATGGTGATTGATTTAATTCATACCAGGACATTTTCAACTTGCATTCTCGCTCTTTCTTTCCTTTCATAGCAAATCCTTCTAGTTGCTTCATGTAAATTTATTCTTCTATATTCCCATGTAGTAATGTTATTTTAATGTCCATCTATTCTACTTCAATCTCAAAAAAAACTACAATAGATAAAATAAATCTAATAGAAGTTAACTTGACAACAAAATAAAAAATATTGTGAAGACAATTCCCTCTACTTGGAAATAGATCTTTGCTACTATAGAGCTTTGTATTGCTCCACTACTCCTTTTGTATTCAACTTCTTTCTAAAAAACCATTTGCTGCCAATGGTTTTTCTTCCAGCCAACAACTCCCATAGATTCCAAGCCTCATTCTCGAGAATAATCATCTACTTGAGAATAATCCTTTGCTACTAATCAAGCTTTGTATTTCTCCATTATGCCTTTTGTATTCAATTTATTCTTCAACACCCATTTGCTGCCAATGAGATTTCTTTCTGTCTGCAACTCCACCAGACCGTAAGCCTTGTTCTTGTTAAAGGCATCCATTTATTCAACCATGGACATCTTCTAGAGTTTTCCATCCATTGAATCCACTGGCTCCCTAACTATTCTAGGATCATCATCAAAAATTAAAAAAAAATAAAAATTTGAATGGAAATTATGTGGAGTATGCCTTTTTGGTTGCCTTCTTTCCTAAATTAATCTCATGAGTGCCAGAGTCTGTGGTTCTTCTTCTTATGATTCCTATTGTTATATATATTTTGATTCATCATCCTTCAACTGAAAATATATCATATTTGGTTATTTTTCCCTTGATAATACTTCCTATTTGATAACATCTTTGACTTCTCTAAATCTCACATCTTGACTATACACAACCTTCTTAGTTTTTGGGTTTCAAAATTTATTACCTTTTATACCATCTTTATATCCAATAAAGGTACACTTTTTCAACTTTCTTATCTATCTTCTCCCTATTCTCCTTTGAAATATGTACATAGCATCAAAACCAAATACCCTAAGATATTTAAGAGAAGGTTTCTTACTATTCCATACTTCATTTGGAGTGTTGTCATTCAATGTTGATGAGGGTGATCTACTTTCTAGATAACACACAATTTCCACTGCCTCTGCCTAGAATTCCTATCCTAACTCGACACCATTGAGAACACTCCTTGCTTTCTCTATTGAAATCTAGCTGTGGAGTACTAAAGAAGGTATGTTTTGATGATTATTTTAGTGTCTTTTCATTAGAACTTACAAGCCTTTTTGCATCATGAACTTAGAAAATGATAAAGAATTGTAATAACACATGTGACATTAATATGCAAGATGAGAACGCTAACAATTGTCATTTCCTTATGCAGGAAGGAGAAAAAACGAGAAGTTTCCATTCTAAAGGAAAAGACAAATACATGTTAACTGCTGTCCCTTAAATGGGAGACCACATGGAAACAAGATTAAAGTGGATCAGCTCGGGAAAGGAAGCGGAGATATCAGCTCGGTGCAGGAAGGAGAAGAAATGACTAAGGGCAAATGGTTCGGCGAGATCGTTTTTTTATCTATTTCTACACTTAGATATCTCATTCGTCACCCTTATATAAGGGGCAGCACTGTTAGCTCAGAGGGGAGTTAGATGTTATTATGCTCTTATGTAATTTCTTTTTAAGATCAAAACTTTGATTAGTCATGTCCCGCTAAGAACTGCTCTACTGTAATTTTACTTGATGCATTAATACAAACTTGGTTACTATTTCATCTTTGAGTCTGGAATAACTTCAAGTGGTGTACCCCTGGAGGCTAAGGGCTCGGCCCTGGAGGACACTTGCTCTAGTACCATTATGCTTGGTTTTTGCGTGGTTTGCTTATCGACGTGATTTGGTAATCTGGTGTGTTTTACAATTTTACATCATATGCTCTGTTATGTTCAATTCATTAAGGTTTCTAAAGATAAAGATATTGTATTGACGCTGCATCATATTACTGTTCTTTTAGGTGTTGATATAATACTATTAGTTTTTACAGAATATTATTGTTGTTCCATTACAGAGCCTTTGTGTTGTGCACTTGTTCCTTAACATTACATAATTCATCTTGGAAGTTCTGTTCTTTGTGATTGTTGGATTCCTAAATAATGTTGTTCTATCTTGAAATGTAATCGTATTCTTTCTAACTGAGGTGATAATTGGATCAGATTACTATTTGAGTATGCTGTGTGTATATATGGTTTTCAGCGCTGTTCCATAATGTATCAGTAATCGGTGTTGTTCCATTTGTGTGTGTTATTCAATATGTCCTTAAGAGTGAAGGATTGCGTTTGATTGCTGTGGATTATGATTAATGCATTTGATTTGATAGACTAAGATGTTACGACTTGTTAGACTTAGTTGTTGTTCTATTTCTTAGTTGTTGTTCTATTTCCGATTTGTTGTTCCATTTTAGATTTGTTGTTCCATTTTAGGTTTGCTGTTCCATTTCAGGTCTACTGTTCCATTTCATTGTTGTTCGATTTCTTTGCCGTTCCATTTCTTATCTGCCGTTCCATTTCTTGTTATTGGTGTGAAGAATGATCTCAGGCTGTAGTGAGCATTGAAATCTACTGTCCGGCTCCTAGATCCATGATCTGTTCTCTGATTTCCTTTTCCATCAGTTTGCAAAGGGATGGGTTATTGCTATTGAACCCTTGACTGATAAATTACTTAGTTTTCTGAATGTGTGATTTAATCTTTTGAAGTAGTTAAGCTATAAACAAGCATCCATTTACTCTTGTATTTTCAAACACTGTGCTACTAGCATTACTCTTGCAAATGATAGCCTCAGATTGAGACACTCTTTGAAATAACAAAATGTTCTCGGTTTGACAAATTAATGTGAGGTAACTAGAGGTGAAAGAGACCCTTTTTATAGCTCCACATTTTGGCACCGTTTCCGGGGAAAGAGTGTAGCCATTTGTTCTTTTTTTCATAGTGTACGAACCTGCTAGGGAAGAATTGGGTTTTGAAAACGGAAGGTAAGAAACTACGTGTGGAGCATGTAAAAGCCCTGCTCCTCTGCCCACCTTCCTGCAGATTTTCCGTTTATTGTTTAAGTAGGATTTAGTAGTTAATTTGAGTGCATGACTAAGCAGAAAAAGCCAGAAAAAAATTCCAAACCTCTACCCAAGCT
>APFE031462740.1:33677-73312 GCA_000404065.3 Pinus taeda
GTTCTTTTGGCTGCCACTGACAACAATGAATTGTAGCGGTGAACCCTTCACCCACATTTGTGAGTGAAAAAGACGTTCCCCCTCTTCTGGATCTTCGGACTCATTATTTTGGATCTTGGCGGTGGAAACAGTGGCATTGGGCTCCACATCAATGATCTGCTTCCCTTTGCCATTCCCCTTGTTGGGTTCTAACTCAGGGTCAGAACATGCATTTGATTCTAAAGCCTTCAACTCGACCACCAGCAACTGCTTGGTTCGACACTCATTTGTGTTATGAGTGGGACTCTTGTGGAACTCACACCACTTTCCTGTGTCCTTCTTCAACTTTGTGGTGTTGTTATTTTCTTGTGGCTTCGACAGGTTCTCTTAGGTCACCCCACCTTGGCTGTATCCTTTGGTCTTTGGATTTGTAGATCCAAAGTCTCGTTTCTTCTGTTTGAACTTTTGCTCGATTTTAACAACATATCGGTACGCTGTGCCGAGCGAGGAGATGTTCAGGAACTCCATCTCTTCCTAGATGTATCTATGTAGGCAGCTGTTGTATTTGAGTATCAAATGCAGCTTAGAGTCCTTGATACCCAACTGTGTGTGAAGGGTATGAAAAATGTTTGTGAACTCTGGAACTCTTGGTCCCTTCCCTGCAGCAGTGTGGTCCATTTGATGTATTTGTCCTCATAGCTTTTGACAGGGTAGTATTGCTCCTTAACGGGATCCCGGAATGAATCCCAAGTGGGTGCAACTGAAAATAGTGAGCCCGTACTTTCATTCTTTTGCTCGCAGTAGGTTTCCCACTAGTCCTTGATGTGGGGGCTGCTTTGAGAAGAGCGAAAACAATCTTTTCTTGACTCACAAATTCAGGAACAGAAAAATACCCATCTAGCAAATTTAACCATTTATCAATGACATCTGCGTCTATTTGACCCTCAAAGATGGGGATTTCAAAATTAACTTGTGCCTTAAAGGGCGTGGTGTTTCCAGAGTAGCTGTTGGAAGCCCATGCATCACCTTTGGGTAGCCGCTGAAGGATCTGCGCAAAGCTATCCATCATCGCGTTCCTTTGCCGCTCGAGGGCTTCTTCAAGCAAACTTTTCATAGGATCTCCTACCCCCTCATCCTTCTTGTCATTTGCCATGGGAGGCCATCGGGATTTGTGAGGCTGGTCTTACAAAGGTTTGACCAGTTCAAGCCCTAACTCCTTATATTCCAACCTCGTTGGGGACATGCAAAGAAAAATAGAGAAAAAGCAGACCGCTCTGATACCACTGATCTAGATTTAAACAAGAATGCAACAAATTATAGAGGCAATCATAAACACAGAGATGCAACAGAAATAATACTTCATTTCATTAATGTAAAATACTGAAATATGCTTACAGACAGGACTGGAAATAAACCAGCTACGGCGATGGTAGCTTATATCTGAGAAGAGATGTGGCAGCTACTTGCCTCTGAACTGTGTTACAATGAGGCTTAAAGGCCTATTTATTGTTGATAAATGATGTAAAACCCTTAACATCCCAAAACCTAACCCTACAAGATGAAACGCTAAATTGTGGGCCTTGTTTGGGTAAATTGGGACATTAATTTCCCGGGGTCGTAACTTTGGCACCCGATCTCCATTTGACGCGTACAATAGCTCGTTAGAAAGATCTATCCAAGAAATACAACTTTGGGAAGAGCAACATTAGTCCATGGACCCATGTTGCTCCCAAATTTCCCAAAAAATGTCGTTTAGGGCCTCAAAATGACTCAGGAAGTTCAGGACCCGAAAACTACTAAAAATAGTAAATTGTGCTACAATTACGGAAATTGAAAACCTGAAAGAGATAGTTGTGGGTGTCCAATTGGGATAGGTGGGTGGCCACCAACATCCACCTGGATCATTTATAGTCTATTGCAACTAATTATGACTAATTTACCAGATAGTAAGTTGTACTTCGTACTTTTGCCCACAGTTATTGCTACAACTTGGCATTACTGAGCATGCTCCTTGTTCTCTCTAGAAGAGTCTTGTTCATGCGGTCTACCATGCCATTTTTTGAAGGAGTGTACACTGAGATTTTATGCCTTTCGATCCCAACTTAGTTGCAATATTTTTCAAACTCCAAGGATTTGAACTCACCTCCATTATTTTTTTGAAACACTTGATTGACATGTAAATTGTTTTTCTAATCAAAACTCTAAATTGCTTAAACACATTAAACACAACTACTTTTATTTTGAGAATATATACCCACACCTTTATAGATAATCATCTATAAACGTCACAAAGTATGATGATCCTAAAAAATAAACTGTAGGGGATGGCCCCCAAACATATAAATAAATGTAATCTAGAATGCCTTTACTTGTAATATGACTACTTGTTTTGAAATTTTATCTACTCTGCTTCCCAAAAACATAATTCTTGTAGGAATTCACATTCAAAGATTTTAAATTTGGAAGTAGTTACTATGTATTAGTAACTTTAGCCCTTTCTCACTCATATGACCCGATGGATAATGCCATAAAAGAGTAGATGCATTTTCATCCTTAGATACATAATTCCCACATCATTTATTTGAGTGCTTCCTTCCAGCTTGTAAAGGTTCCCAATATTTCTAGCTTTCATTACCACCAAAACAATTTTGAACACCTTCAGTGCTTCACATTGACTTGTAAATTTATAACCGATAGAATCCAAAAATCACAAGGAAATTAAATTATTTTTGAGTTTAGCTGGAGTTATTATCTCTATCAAAGTCAGTACAATACCATCAAACATTTGAATCTTAATGCTACCAACCCCAATAATATTACAAGAGACATTGTTTCCCATAAGAACAATACCACCATCAACAACCTGGTAAAAAGAAAACATACTCCTATGTAACTAATTATTTTGTTTTTCTTTGGCTTTCTTTCAATTATTTGAACTAATAAATCTAGGAGCTAAGGTAGCACTTTTAATAGATCCAATCGAACAAACACCAATTTACCTTGAAACATTAGTACTAGTAATAGACTAAGTAGGAGACACATTCAAGTTTGAATCCCTTCTAGAGTTAGTTGACCTTGAACCAATAAATGTGACACTTAACTATGAATACATGTGATGTGAAGCACGTGAATCTCATAACCAATATTTATGATATTATGATATATTACAAATAAATAAAATTTCATCAACCATCTTAACTAGATTTCCTTCCATTTTGGAGCCTTCTTTGCATTCTTGCCTCTTTCAACAATCTTTCTTAATTTATTGTAATACCAACATTTTAGCTTACCTTTCTTTCCTTTTTGACATGGATCTTCATGTACCTCTCAAATTCTCTCCTCTTTCTTTTGATCAACCCTTAATTTCCATTGCTTATGGTGTGGATGTTTCTATAATGGACTTCCTCCACACCTCCTTATACTATAGGGCTCCCACAATATAATCATAATTAAGAGTTTCAATTTTGTTAAAGCTAGTAGAAGCTACTAAGTGGTCCCAAGATTCAATAAATGAATACAATAACATGAATTATTTGTATTCATATTTAATTTTTATAGCTACACTAGTTAATTGGCATGTAACAATATTAAAGATATTTAAATAATCAACATTTTGATACCTTCTTTCATTTGTAGACTGTACAATTTCCTCTTCAAATAGATTTGGTTTGTCAAATAATTTGTCATGTAAAGGCTCTGTCTTCTTCTCCATAAGCTTCTTGTTGTTTCCTCTCCAATACTATTGAAAAGAACATCTTTTTTCAAACAAAATCGAATGGTGTTGAGAGCCGTTGGATATAGATCCTCCTATTTGTCGTTAGTCATAACCACATGTTTCTTTCTTTTGCTTCCCAATGCCTTGTGCAATTGTTGTTCCACCAACATATTGTGCATCTTAGCTTCCAAAACTTGAATTTGTTCTTCCATTGAACTTCTCCACCTCGAACTTTGCATTTAAATTCTCCACCAAATTCATAGACTAGGCTCCATAGCCTTCACTAAATCCTGCATGAATGAATCATTGTAGTGTTCACCAAATTAAGTAGGATTTACAATTAGATTATGGGATTTTATACTACTTGTTAGAAATGTGAGCCAAAAAATAAATTGTTGTATAAGATACATGTAAAAAAATAATGAAAAATAAAACAAATTAATAAAATAATAATCAAATAAAGAAACAAATTTATATAGTAAAACCTTGGCAATGTGTCAAGGAAATGTTCACATGGAAAAGTATCAATATTCTTATTGCTCAAAAATAAATATTACAATCTTCTTACACCATACTTACAAAACTAACATATAACTCTTGGGACTTCTTAGATATATAATTATCTTTACCATAATTGGCACTTTTACCTGCATTACATGAGTATCCACTATTACACAAACCACCATGGTTCAATGTAATACCAAATATTTATTACAGGTATTTTTTTTGGGACCATATAATTCTTTGCTATTTTAATTGTTACCATAATTCCAACCAGATATGATTAAAAAAATGATAAGATGAACCATAAACCACTAAATATTTAGTGAAAATAAATTTGTTTTCCACCATAGAATTCTTTGTTTCTTTTAATTATTGTCCTAGTTCCAACCAAAGAAAGATATCATAAGAAAATGGTACCAAGAATTTCTCACTACGTTACCATTTAGCTGGATAACAAAGATATCATAAGAAAATGATACCAACTCTTTCGTTTATGTTGTAGCTATTTTGTGATTTTTATTCAAATGTTCTATATATAATTTGGAATGACATGAAATATGGGAACTCATCAAGGTATTTTCATTTTGTTAGAATTTTTTTTGAAGTTGAAGAATGTAGATTCTATATATACGTCCCAAGAAAAAAGTTTGCAAGATATGTTTCCTAAAATATTGATTGAAATGGTTCAATTGCCAACCACAAAATGACTAAGGAAGATTAGTTTCCGTAAGGAATTTAATATTTATATTTTACAATGATATTAGAATTGATTAAATCATAAAAAAATATGCAAAACTTTAACAAGATTTTGGTAAATGACATTATTATTTAATGTGAAGAAATCTTTTTCTTGGTAAAAAATCTACTCATTTTACTTGAGGTAAAAGGAGTACACTTTAATGGCTTGGAAGCTTGAAATATTGGTGACTCAAAATACAAATCCTTTATGTGAATGAAAGATCGAGAACTTTGAAATTATAGAGCATGTAAGTAAAAAAAAAAAAACATCCATAATCACTTTTAAACTAATTATAGAAATCTTTTATGATAAGTTGTTTTATATGAAAGTTATTTAAGAGTCATTTAATACAACCGAGTATATTTTTTGGCTCAACACATATAATTGGAGAGATGGATTTCCTAGAATATGGAAATGGTGGAATTGAATTGATCTCTCTTATATATATCAATTATGATCTAGACTGTTACATTAGGGAATTTTGAGGTCTAAAATGAGTATACTAAGGAAAAGAATAAAATGCTAGTTAAAATAATAAAATAAGAGTTATGATTTTTTAAAGAAAAATAAAGAAAACTATTTTTTTTTATTGTATTTTTGGCTTATCTCATTGTAGATTTACTTAAATGTCAGGTGTAGGCACTAGTTGAATGCATAATTGAATTTCACATCCAACGAGTTCTCACTCAATAAACTTATGAGTAGAACCACATTGAAAAAAAATGAAAATATATTTAAAAAACATGTTTCTCGACATACTCCTGAGTAGACCCACACCAAAAAAATATGAAAATACAATTAAAAAATGTGTTTCTTTCAAGAAACACATTTTTATTATTATTGTATTTTCAATTTTTTTCGGTGTGGGTCTACTAAGAAGTATGTCAAGTGGGTACTCATTGGATGTGGAATTGAATTTGTCATCCAACGGGTTCTTACACTTGACATTTAAGTAAATCTATAAGGAGATAAACACAAAATACAATAAAGAAAAATAGTTTCCTTCTTTTCTCTCCAAAACTATTTACCCCTAGGGATGACATCATCATCTTGAATCTTATTGGTCCTCTTAAACTTAATTTTTTCAGTACATTTTTTGTTTTGAGGTTCATTTTTGACTTTAAAATTCCCCTAATTCCAGTACAACATTTCCTTGGATAGTGTGTCAACTTATGCATTCTTCTTTGTGTAGCTGCTGGAGAAGGATATGTTTTGGAAACTAGAAACCATCTAGGAAATCATCCTCACACTTGTGTGATGATGCATGCTACTGAACTATAATGATCCCACAACTATTCCCATGAAAATATGGGATTCTTCAAAAATCTCCATCTCTTCTATGCCATGTTCATGGGCTATAGACCGAAGGGTGTTGGCCCTTGATATATCTTCTTGGTTGTTCATGCCATTTCCAAATATAAGTTTGAAGAAAACCTTTGAGGAGTTATACATTTGAATTTTACCCTCAACTTTGATTTATATAGGGTTATCCTTCACTGCTCCATTGAATCTAGCTTGATCCATGCCGTCCTCCCTCGAGTTTGATCCTTGCAATGCTGAGTTGTTTTTCCTTTTTTGGGTGTTGACTATGGTCCAAGGATGGATTTTAGTTTGTGAAATACATGTATAGGAGAGAGCCTTTTCCCTTGGAATATTATAGCATTTCAAGTGCTTCAGATAGACCAATGAACCTAGATAGGAAGAGCTAAGACATCCTCTTGATTATGTTGTGATCAATGTTCAAATAAATTTTCTAGTGACAATCCCTCCCACTTACCTTTTTTCTTGGACAATTTTCCAATCAAATTCCATATCTACTTGGAGTAATGAAAGTGAATCAAGAGGTCAATGTCATATTCAAAAGTTTCTTTAACATGGGGGGAATTACCATGGGACTTTCCAACTCTTTCTTTGGATATGGTCGCATGTAAGAATGGAGTTGTTTAGTCTGAACCCAAGGAAATGTCTAGTTTTTGGAGGAGGTTTTATTTCCATAACCTAGATAACCACTGTTGGGAGCAAGATCCCTCGAGGGCAGTTTTGGGGCTAAAAGCCCATGTTTAAGTCAAGTTTTTGTAATATTATTGTAGAGACTTCGCATTTTGTGGTTATGGAGCGTGAAGGTATTATGTGTCACAAAGGGTAGTCTGCCGTTAGTTTTGTAAAGTAAAGTCGGCTTTAAGAGATCTACCCATGGTCTATGGACCATGGGATTGTATAAAAAAAGCTAAGATCTAAGTAGTTAAAAGGACAACAAGAGGAAAAGAGTCATAGCTTATAGTAGGAAGTCTAAGTCTTGGGTTGTAGTGTAGGTAGAGGCTCTGCAGCTGAGTGCGTAGAGGCCTAAGGTAGAAGTCCACAACTGAGTGCGCGGACCCCTGCAATTGTGTGTGCATGGTGAATAGAGTCTATAATACTCAAAAGATATTAATAAAGGATTTATTCTGCAATTTCTGTGTATTTGTTCTATTGACAGGTTTGGATATTTTGTGTATGAATTTCCTTTATTATGGTTATATGATGCATGAATGAATACAATTACATTGAATAATTGAACGCAATCACAAATATATGATTACGCAGTGATAATTTTAAGTATTTGACAAGATAAGTAAATCACTTAGGATAATTGAGGGATTTTCATGACACGCTGCTACAACAGCATGAAAGTACCCGAGGTACAGGTTAGAGTTGCATGAAGGTCGATCATGTACTTTCGTGAAGGTACTGAAAGCCAGAATAGAGGTCTTGTCTTACAAGCCCTAGAGCGAGATCACCTGTGCGAAGGCAGGGATAAAAGAGATCAAATGACATCACAACCATCTCAAGGGTGTGGAAACTTGGTTCCAACATCCCCCCGTACTGCTTTGGGTGGGACTTCAGTCCATGCTCCATGGGATGATGACGAAAGGGCCAGTAGTGTAGGGATTTGTTTGGCTAATTAATGCTGACCTTGGGTTAGGCCCCCTCAAGCCAACAAATGGTTTCATTGTCGGGACCGGAATCTACATGAGAGATGTGTGATGTTGTATCATTGGAATCCAACTAAGAAGGATATTGGAGGCTAGTTGGATAGAAAGATCCATGAATTCGATGCACATGAGAATAGAAACCCGTGACTATCAAAAGAATAGTGGTTGGACCAGTACCTGTATACAGAAATTCATGAGATCTTTTTCTGCTCTTTCCCTATTGAGCTATATGAGTGGATCACGAAGCTAGCAGATAGCCAAGGAAGGTGGAAACTTGACGGTCCTATTATGTGGACCCCAGAGCTAGTGCGAAGGTTGGAAGCATTGGAGGATAAGATCGCCCGCATTATCGATCATTGGCTCAATCACATCATAGGAGGATTTGTGACTAAATTCACAGTCGACACCTTAGTCAGCTATAGCTAGGTAGAGCGATGATTTTTCAAAGGACCGCGAGGTAAGTACGTAAAATCTTTGAATACTTGGATTAAAATGTTGTTGTGCGAAAAATGGATTATGCAACTACCTTGATGTTCGGGACTATGTGAAGCGGAAAAATTTATAGAAATGAAGGAAATAAGGGTCCAGAATATAGCCCCTTGATCTCACCTCCGTGAAGGGATGAAGAAAGGATAGTGAAGGTCTCTCCATGAAGCACTATTCAATTAATAAAACAAGGATTCCTGCAAATTCCACCTCTACCCACACCATCGCTGACTTCACCTCCATCGTCTCCAACTTCACCCATACCACCTCCACCTCTATCACGGTTCAGTATGGCAAATATAATGAAGTTGCCTTTGTTCAAAGGCTTGGGAAATGAGGACCCAAACCAATTCTGGCTTGTTGTGAGGGTTGTATGGGAAGCTCAAGGTGTTATAGATGATCACATAAAGAAGGAAACACTGGTTAGTGCTCTGCAAGATTGTGTGCTAACCTGGTATATCAAGTACTTTAATGATAACCCGAATGTTGGAGTAGCAGACATCTATGCAACACGAAATAGGGAATTTAGAAAGCCTAAATCTGAGATGCAGTCGATTGTGGGATTCAAATAGATCACAACGCGAACAAGGGAGACACCTTGGGAAATAGATTAGAGGTTGAAGTGTACAATTGGTGAAGCCAACATGAATTTGACAGATGGACAACATCGCCAGTGGTTTGTGGCTTTGCTACTACCACACTGAATGAGTGCGTTGTCACAGCAAAAGATAACAACTTAGGCAGAGGCCTTGGAGATTGCCATGAGACTACATGAGACTCTGATGCAAGATCCTAACTTAGGAGTTCAACAGATTCATGCGCAGCTAAAGAATCTATGCCTTGAAATGCAAAGCCTAATGCAGGACATGACAATTCAACCAGAGGTATGCAAGGAGGTATGGTGCTTGAAATGCAAGATTCAGGGTCATGACAAAGACCATTGCCTAGTATTTGCAAATTGCACTGTAGGAGGAGGATTAATGCTTTTAAGGCCGGAAGCTCAAACAGGACCTAGTGCAGGGCTTGCATTATGGTGCGCTATCTGTCAGGTAGCCAGAAAACATACCACGAATAACTATCACCTACTGCAGAAGTATGTATAAGCACTGCAACAGTTGTTCTAGAAATTTTGTAGGTTGGTAGGACATGATGAGCGTACTTGCAGGAGCTATGAATTGATGATGGATAGAACTCCTGCCTACAGGGTTCAAGCTGAAACGCGGCCCCTCAACCAGAATGCTGGTACAATGCGGATGAGATTTCAGGAATGCGGATGAGGCCGAGGTGGAGGAGGACCTGGTAGAGCTCAAGGATAGTTGATTCACTAATCCAACGCATCTGTCATGAAAGTATTGCATGCTATTTGATCATGAAATAGAATATTGTCCTACACTGATAGCTAGGATATGTGACAAAGGGGCGCTACCACCTCCACTAACTTAGAACCTGTAGATGATAAGATCTGATCCGCGCGAGGAAGATCAAAATGTAAATATAGTACTCAGAAGTGGAATCACGATGGGAGATAACAAGGGGAAACATCTAGAAGATAGTACATGGGTTAGCAAAGCCCTGACAAATGAGGCTGAGTTCGATTTGCAGTGCGCTTGTGAAGCCTTCATGGAAGCTAAGAAAAGCTTTGTTGAGGCCTCCACCTTAGGAAGTAAGGATAAGCCTGAGCCGGAGATGGACCCCTCTATGCTCACGACTTTCTGGGAAACCTATATGAAGTTACAGTGCGATAGTAAGCCTGTGAAAGGGCTACAAGAACTCATCAATATATGCACTGGAATTGCACCAGGTGAGCCGCGCATAGTACGAAAGATTGGAAAGCATAAAACAAGGACAAGACAGGAGATGAGACTGACCGCACAAATAGGAGATTATGAAATGGATCAAGTCATTTTGGACCTAGGGTCAGATGCAAATGTCCTACCAAAGTGTACTTGGGAGCAAATGGAGAGACCTGTGTTACAATGGTCTCAGATTAAGCTAAGGATGGTGAATCAACAGAAAATCATCCCCATGGGGTGACTGCAGGGGGTGACCGTCGATGTTGAGGGAGCGAGCGTGCTTGCGATTTTGAAGTACTAGAGATAGTGGATGACAGGAATCACTACCCTGCGCTTCTCAGAATTGACTGAGCTACTAATATGAATGGGGTAATCAATCTGAAGAAGCGAAAGATGATCTTTCAGAAGAAATCACTGCGTGTTATAATACCCCTAGATCTTGCTGAAGGATCACGCTATATGGAACCAGTCTATGATTATGAGAGTGATGATGATCTGGAATGCATCTATAAGATAACAGTGTGGGACCAAGACTAGGTGAATCCCACTATAGATAAATGGATTACATGGGATTGTGAGAGTTCCTGCACTTCAGATTAAATGGGATCATGAGAGTTCCTGCACTTTGGACTTCAACGAAGAAATAGAATGCTGGCAGAATTGGTTACACGAAGTAACTACGCTAAATTGCAACATGATGAATTGGGCGTTGCGCTGTGTGTCATCAGAGGCAAGAAATTTGCCTATTTATGATGGTCTAAATGAGGTAGATATCTCTTTGGATGCATTTGAAATGGAGGTATTAAAAAAGCAGCGCTTCCAGGCCTTAGACTCGGCATTGCATGCTACGCCCGCAAGATGATGGGGTACGCACAAGGGAAGCTTTGATGATTAGCGTGAATGTAGGAGGATGATGAGAATGCAATTTGGGAAGCCTAAGATGCGACTGACATACAAGTGCGATGGGAAGAATAATCCACGCGCACACCTGGCCAAATGGACATAGGCTTATGGAGAAAATCCCCAACCTGAGTGGGTGCGCCTGTTCTGTCATACCCTAGATGTTATCCCAATGAATTGGTATATCGAAACAGAGCTCCGCGATGGGACAAGTGACTGGGATATCCTATGCGAAGGATTCATGGTGACATTCAGCTTTGAGGATGGGTTTGACAGTATTGATGAAGTGATACAAGAGGTGAAAGCAACCATATTTAGGATACGCAGGATCCTTTAGACCTAATTGAGCCTGAATGGGCTACTTAGCTGAGTCACGTGCTCAAATGTTATAATGTAATTGCTGAAGATGAAGATGAGGATCCATGGAAGATTGACATTATAAAAACATAAGGCCACCATGAGGTTCAAGGACCACAAATTGAGAACCCTGATATAATCACGCTAGTGAAAACAAGACAATTAAACATTAGTACGGAGGTAGAACCCAAATTTGTGAAGATTGGAGACTACTAGGACGATGCGATGGTGGATAAGGTTGTTGAATTATTCCGCAAATACCAGGATTTATTCCCTACCAAGTTTACATATCTAAAAGGAATAATCAAAGACCTAGGAGTGATGAAGATCACGTTAAAGCCTAACGTGAAGCCAGTTAAGCAGAGGCCTTACCACCTCAATCCGAAATACAAGGAGAAGGTTTGCTTAGAGCTAGACAAGATGCTAGTGGCAGGCATCATTGAGCCTATGGAAGAATCTGATTGGGTAAGCCCAATGGTGGTGCAAGAGAAGAAGCAGAAGGATGAGATAAGGATATGCATGGATCTTAGAAAACTAAATGATGCTTGTGTACATGATCCTTTCCTGAATCCATTCACGGATAAAGTGTTGGACAATGTAGGTGGTCAGGAAGCATATTCCTTCACTGATGGGTTCTATGGGTACCACCAAATCAAAATCGCACTAGAGGATAGGAGCAAGACAACCTTCGCGACTGAGTGGGGTTGTTTTGAATACGCCGTAATGCCATTTAGATTGAAGAATGTGCCTGCAATCTTTTTGCATGTGGTTGTTACGACATTCAAGGAATTTATTCATAATTTCCTGGAGGTATATTTTGATGACTGGACTATATTTGGGTTGGTTAAGCACCACGTAGCGAGCTTATGCTTAATGATGGATACCTATCAAAGATACCAGATCATGCTCAATCTCAAGAAGTGTCTATTCTGCGTTCCTTTTGGGAACCTATTGGGGCATGTGGTTTGTAGACAAGGACTGATGGTAGACCCTGCGAAGATCGAGGCGATACTAAACTTGGAACTGTCGAGGAGTGTGAAACAATTGTGCACTAATCTGGGACCTACAAGATATTATAGAAAGTTTATCAAAGGCTATGCCCAGATCACCATGCCAATGGAAAAATTGTTGAAGAAGGATGTCTCATTCTGTTGGAACGATGACTATAAGAAAGGCTTGGATATATTGAAAGAAAAGATGGTTACTACATCGATTCTAGTCTTCCTAGACTGGAAGAAAGAGTTTCATGTGCATATTGATGCGTCATGTATAGCGTTGGGGGCAGTACTAACACAAGATGTGGGAGAAGGCTTGGACCATCCTATCGCGTTTGCAAGTTGCAGATTATCCAAAGTAGAGAGAAATTATTCTACCACTAAACGCGAGGGGCTAGCTATGGTGCATGCACTCCAGAAGTACCGACACTACTTTGAAGGAGGCCATTTTAAGATGTATATGGATCACTCTGCGCTGAAGTACCTGGTTAATAAGCTTGTTTTTGGGGGGTGAATTTGTAGATGGCTCTTATTGTTCCAAGAGTACGATTTTGAAGTTGTTTTGAAGCTTGGACGATTGAACATGGGACCAAACCATCTGTCACGTATCAAAACAAGGGAGGAACCTACTAACTTGGAAGAAGGATTGATAACACACATATAATTATAGTGCATGTCGCGGATGGTCATTTTGAGGATATAATACACTTCCTAACAATAAGAACTGCACCAGAAGGATACTTTGTCCAGCAAAAGAAGGAATTAGTGGTTTGCGCAACAGATTTCTCTGTCATTGTTGGGCATCTATACAAGATGGGGACTGATGAGTTATTGCGATGGTATATACTTGAGTTCGAATGAAGTAGCATCCTCGCGGATGCTCATTGGGGCATCACGGGAGGACATTGTGCAGGGAGAGTAACCACGCAGAAGATTCTACACACAGGGTTGTGGTGGCCAACCATTCATCAGGATTGAAAAGCCTATTATAAGGCGTGTGATGTATGTCAAAGAATAGGCATGCCATCATAGAGGGATGAAATGCCTTTGAATCCACAAATGATGTTGCAAACTTTCGAGAAGTGGCCAATAGATTTTGTAGGATCCATTCAACCACAAGGGAAGATAGGGGTGAGGTACATTATCACTGTGACGGAGAATTTGACTCGTTGGGCAGAAGCGTAGCTGGTAAAGGATTGCATGGGTGCAAAGTTCCTATTTGAGCATGTACTGACGTGATTTGGATGTCCAAGGATCTTGATGAGTGATTGTGGTATGCACTTCCTAAATGAGACAATCAACGCACTAATGGAGGAATTTTAGGTATATCACCAAAAGAGCACACCTTATCACCCACAAGCTAACGGGACAATGGAGGTGTTCAACAAAGTGTTTGAAAATGCGTTGACGAAGGTTTGCAATGCTTAGCAAAGTGATTGGGACCTACACATACCTCCAGTATTGTGGGCTTATCGAACAACATGCAAGAAGTTGACGGGACAAATGCCTTTTAGGCTTGTCTATGGTGTGGAAGTCGTAATGCCTATGGAATACATTGTGCCTAGTTTGCAGATAGCAGTGCTCATAGGTATGACAGATCGTAGAGCCCTGGAAGAGAGGCTCACGTAGCTGGATGAGCTCGAAGAAGAAATATTTTTGGTTGGGTTTCACCAACAGGCCCAAAAGCAGTGTGAAAAGGCATGGCATGATTGACAAATCAAGTTGCACACATTTAAGGTAAATCATCTGGTTTTGTTTTATGATAGTAAGTTTGATAAATTCCCCAAAAAATTCGGGATGTGTTGGTTAGGGCCTTATGTTATTAATGAGATTACTGATGGAGGAGCAGTACAACTGGTCAAGTTAAATGGAGAACCCTTCCCAGGAAAGGTGAATGGAAGTCGCTTGAAGCCATACATTGGCGGTCTAGCCATGTGACTAATTGAAAGTAGCATAGTCTTAGTGCTCCAAGCAGCTGAAAGGACGCACGGGACTATAAACTACACTACCCAAGTTGGGGAGCTGCACGATTGGAAGAGGGTGTGAAGCAAGGATGTGTCACTGGGTCCACGATAGTGCGGAGGGAGTTGTGCTACCCAGAAAGAAATCATGCAGATCAGCTGGAAAGTGACTGTTAAAGTCACTGTTCATGAAAAGAGGGTAGAAGTGAGGCCAAATGGAGCGGGAAATTGGAATTTAAGATGAAATTTATGGCTTAGATCCTTGAAAATCTACCGCAAATCCAACATTAATGAACCAATTTTAGGGGGAATGGTCAGATTTGAATTCAAATTGCCTTATAAATTACAAGTGGCTATCCAGCAAGAAACACTAGGCATTTTTAGTATTCAGATGTTGAGCTCTCAGATGCTATGGACCCAGAATTTTTCGAAGCCCTCAAATAGACTCCTGCATTTGTGAACTTGCCTGAGATGTCGGGAGTACCGATAAAGAGTGTTATGTCATCACTCCCAGAAGTTATCAATACACAACAAGTGGTAGAAGAGTCAGCACAAGAAATGGAGAAACAGGATGAGGAAGCTACCCCAGAAGTAGCTGAAGTACTGGCAGAGGTCCCTAAATCCTAGAGAACGCTGAGACCGAAGCCCCCAACCAAGGAGACTGTGAAGAATAAGAAGGGAAAGCAGTCTTCCATCTTGGTGCGCACGTCGCCGTGACGAAACCCAACTAAGCCCACTGCTTATGAGAAAGGAAAGGCTATAAACCTAGAGGGAGAAAAGGAGGATATTGAAGACATTCCCATGAATGATGAGGATGTGGGAATGGAAATAGAGGAGGTTGAAGCATAGGGTGCAGACCATATGACATGGTTTTCGGAGTATGTCCCTCCACGCAAACCTAAGTCCAAGGTCCCAAAGGACATTGATGTAAGAAAGACTCCCCTGCAAACACCATTACTACTAGATGAGATCACTTTTGAGGTCTGCGTTTGGCATGGGTGCCGATTTTGAAGCTCGAAGACTGGGACTTGGCAGACCATGAGAAGTTCTCACACCTAGCAACTGAATAGTTAATGCGTCGCTTCATAGACACAACAACGAGGGATGACTGCACTGGAGCCGCAGAAGTGGCTATGAGGAGTAGAGAAGGTAGGATTACTTAACCTGCTCTGGGTGCTGCACTGTAACTGCAACCCTGTGATGGTTTTAGTCATTAAGTAGTTGTTGTGCTTGGTGCATGATGGGTGTCTGTGGCTAGAGGAGTCGATACCCATCACCAATATGCTGATTCATCGCATCACACGCCTACCATATATAGGTGAAAATCTAAAAATGATTTTTGGTGGCAAGGGTGGCGAGATGGCACTCATAGAATCAATGAAAAAGAAGTTTAAATTGGTGAAGAAGTCATGTGGGTACGCAATCTCCAGCATCTGCGACCCCACTGTGAAGGTGAAAACACAGATACTTGCAGGGAAGGTCATGCGAAAGTGCCACACAGACGAGGTGTTGACGCCTATCATCATGCTCACACAACAATGCACAGAAGGAGTCTAGTTTAACTGGTCAGACTACCTTCACGACGAGTTCTTGGAAAACTACCACGAAGCGCAGGAGCAGAGCAAGATGTTCCACTACACGTTGCTATTTCTCTTGATTGTGCTTGTAGCATGGGAGCTACCAGAAGAGAGAAAATTCCCCTCGGACATGCCGAACCTCTGTAATGTAGAAAAATACACTTCACTATGGGAAACCAAGGATGCGAAGTGCGTTATAGAGAAAATAATCTTCTAGATCCTGATGGAAATGAGTATCAGGATGGCCATCAATTGCAAGTTGCACTTGTCGCCCATGGTATATGCTAACTTGTAGATCTATGCTGAATTCAAAGCCAATTTTCATCGTATCTCAATTAGGGCGTGGAAGAACCCTACGAAAAAGTGGTACGATTTGCCGTACCTGGCCATAGATGATTCCATCAATGCAGTATTGGATAAATGGCCAGCAGAGTGGCGCACCTCCATGGACTTGGCGGTGGGTGGAAGCAAGTCCCCATAGAAAAGAATAAGAATGAGGCCAAGCTAAAGATGGCACAACTGATTGAGAAGAGTAAGAAGAAGGTCGTTGAGAAGGCCAAGACAGAGCAGATAGGAAAGGAGGTAGGAAAACAAACATGAGGCATAGAGTGGGGCTCTGACAAAGGTGCACGGTCGCCACCTGCAACTGAAGAAGAGGACATAGAGTAGCATGACGCGGACCCCTAGGAGACGTCTGGCCATATTAAGCACCCAAGAGAGCCAAAAAAGGGAAGGTCTAGAAAGAAGTCCAAGGCAAGCAAGACCTCACTGGACCCCATCGCACTAATGGAGGGAGACTTATATGACATCGGTTACACAGTCAGAGATGTCACTGCGAAAGCCTTAAAGAAATTTGAAAAGCAGCAACAGATAGTCCTAGGGGCCATCTAGACTAGACTACAAGAGTTGCAGGCCCATGCGTCACAAGTTGCTATGGTGTCTACCAGCTTGGCTATTGGAACATCAGAGGCTACCGATATGATGCGCATGAAGGCTTCCAGTGTGCTAGTGCTACTAGATGGAGCCTTACAAAGGAATGTTGTCATCGCCACTGAGGCCGAGGCAACCAACTAGAGTAAAAATATCATACAGGCTATAGAGGAGGCTTGCAGAATGGTCCTAGAATTGGCCATTTCGGAGGAGGAGCCAGTTGAGGTCCACATCCGTAAACTAGCCACAGGGGAGTGTGACACTCAGATGGAGATGGTGTGGGTATAGTTGGAGTTGAACTTGCAGATTACAAAGCTCCAGTTGAGGGCTCAGCCTTAAACACCACCAGGGGTCAAGGAACAGTGGGTGGCCGCTGTCTCAGAAGCAGTCACGTCAGTGGAGAGTGCAATAGTAAACTGCACCCAGTTGTTTGAACAATCATTTGAGGTCTTGGCTGGTTTGCAGGAGGACCAAAACATCCAAAGGCTCAAGATGGAAGCGCGTGAACTTCAACAATGCTATGACCAAGTTAAGAGCACAGTGTGAACCATCACACTCACATAGAGGTTAGACAAGATGTAGGAAGCTAAGCAGCTGAAGGAACAGGTGGACGCAACACTGCACAAGGAAGCAGTGGTGAAGGTACGACTCAAGCCCTCGCTGGAGGAAGCTTATGAAGTTACAAGAAACATTGAAGGCAGTCTTAAGACTCTGCAAGCCACGTAACAACAACTTCAGCTGATAACATAGGGGTAATAACTGAGAAGATAGTCGAATATGCGAAGCAGGCAATAGCTCAGTGCATATCCGAAGTTACGGTCATCAGGGTCAAGCTATATGAGCTTCGTGCAAAGATCTTTGCACCTACTAAGTGACTCGAGGGTGAGTCACGATTTTTGTGTTGGGGGCTTGTTGGGAGCGAGATCCCCCAAGGATTGTTTTGGGGCTAAAAGCCCATGTTTAAGTCAAGTTTTTGTAATATTATTGTAAAGACTCTGCATTTTGTGGTTGTGGAGTGTGAAGGTATTATGTGTCACAAAGGGTAGTCTGCCCTTAGTTTTGTAAAGTAAACTCGGTTGTAAGAGATCTACCCATGGTCTACAGACCATGGGATTGTATAAAAAGAGCTAAGATCTAAGTAGTTAGAAGAACAACAAGAGGAAGAGAGTCATAGCTTAGAGAAGGAAGTCCAAGTCTTGGATTGTAGCGTAGGTAGAGGCTCTACAGCTGAGTGCGCAAAGGCCTAGGGTATAAGTATGGAGTTAAGTGTGTGGACCCCTACAGCTGTGTGCGTAGGGTAAACAAAGTCTGTAATACTCGGAAGATATTAATAAAGGAGTTATTCTTCAATTTCTATGTATTTGTTTTGTTGACAGGTTTGGATATTTTGTGTATGAATTTCCTTTATTATGGTTATGATGTGTGAATGAATGCAATTACATTGAATAATTGAACACAATCACAAATATCTAATTACACGGTGATAATTTTAAGTATTTGATAAGATAAGCATATCACTTAGGATAATTGAGGGATTTGCATGGCACGCTACTACAACAACAGAAAAGTACCTGAGCTATAGGTTAGAGTTGCACGAAGGTTGATCATGTACTTTTGTGAAGGTATTGAAAGCTGGAACAGAGGGTTTGTCTTACAAGACCTAGAGCGCAATCACCTATGTGAAGGTATGGATAGAAGAGATCAAACGACATCACAACCATCTCAAAGGTGTGGAAACTTGGTTCTAGCATCCCCCCATACTTTTTCGGGTGAGACTTCGGTCCGCACTCCATGGGCTAACGTAGAAAGGGCCCATAGTGCAAGGATTTGTTTGGATAATTAATGTTAAACCTGGGCCAGCACAATCGAGTCCCAAAACTACCTCTTTTTCAAGCAATTTCTTCATCTTTCTTCCTTTGTTTTCCCATGCCAATGCATCCTAAACCATCAAAAGCCATTGCATGTTGCTTCCAGGAGTACACTTTAGTGATGTTCAGCTTATATTATTATGTGTGTTATTTGGATAGGGTTTTGTTTTCTAGCTATGGATTATAGCCACTTTCGACAGCTAACCAGCCATTCCATAGCCATCTCCATACTTTTGCAGGTTACAGGTGTTGATAGAAGAAACGAGCCACATGAATAGCTATGGAAATGTCACCACATGGATGGAGTCCTATCCTTTTAATCAAATTCGAGGAGAAAGACCCTGGTCAAAAGGGAGTCAACGGAGAAGTCCTACAGCAACGAGAACTCTATTTTGGCACACAAATGAATCCGAGGCATCTTTCTAAAGCTGAGGATGTCATTTGCCACTTGCTTGCCACATGCATAACCAAATCCAACAACCACTATTCAGAGATTTAGTATTCAAGCCAACTGAAGACTCAATCCTCATATGCACTACCTATTCACGTGTTTGCTGTAGAAGACTTTTCTCTTTAAAACTATTATGAAATTTTCCTATAAATTGCAGTGTTTGGAATGCAAAACTAGTTAATGTTTTTAGTGATGAAGTAGTGTAATTTCCATTTGTAAGCACGGGACATTCAACACTCTATTTTCAATATAAAAACTCTGTTTTTCCACATGGATAACTTAGCATGTGAAGTAATTTTGCGTTGATACTCCTAGGCTGTGTAGAGGGCCCCTACTTGGTCGAGGATATTTTTCGTTTCTATACATTTCCATTTGTTATTTTCTTTTGTTCAGCTGTACATTGATTGTGTTTTTATTTATGTCTATAATATTTTCTAACACTGTGTTCATTACAGCTTTTGTCACTTGTTTATATTAACTTAGATAGGTGCATTCTAGTTTAGAAATAATTCTTTAGTTTCTCTTATGCTTTAGCTTCTTAACTGTAGTTTTTAAACTGTGTCAAGTAGCATCATTTCTTGTGTTGTTCTTTAGTTTTCAAGCTTTTTAATTTAAGTTGTTTCATGCTTTTTCTTATTAAGATAGTCACTCATTACATAAATGTATGTTTCCGCAACCTTTCGTTGATGGTTTATCCTCAAACTAATTGATGAAATATGGAATTTATGAATGAGATTTTCTTATTGTTCAGTACCTTTTCCTTCTTAGTGTAGTCACTTATGTTATAAACAAATATTTCCAGAGCCATTCATTGATGATTTATCTTCAAACTAATTGGTGAAGTATTATGTTTATAAATGATATTACTTGTTGTTCATTAGTTTAGAGTTAGATAAGTTGATGTCATTTTCTCATGATATAAGCTAATATTTCTAGAGCCTTTCATTGATGATTGATCTTCAAACTAATTGGCAAAGTGTTCTGTTTATAAAATGAGATTACTTTCTGTTCACTAGTTTAGAATTAGATAGTTTGATGCCATTTTCTTGTTAATTTAAGCAACTCATGATTTAAAGAGATGTTTCTGAAAACCCTTCGTTAATGGTTGAACCTAATACTAAGTGGTGAAATGCCTCACTAATGACTGAGTTTTTCCTTGCACTTTTAATGCTTACTTTTTTTTGAATGGTGAAGAATGGAATCTCACAAATGTTGCTATCATAAGCAGTTAATTTCTCCTGAAATGATATAGCAGAGTGGTAACAGTGCTTCATCTAGTTTTGCTTTCACAAATAGTATAGTTGTAGTTTCAATTTTGTTTCTTGCCTTTAGTTTAATTGCAATAGTTCATTAGACTTTAATTTTTCAAGTAGAATAGACAGTAGAAGTAGTCTTGCTTCCAGTATTTCATTCTCAGTTTGTTATAGATAGCTGCACTTCTACTTTCTCATTCAAGTTTAGATTTTGTAGACAACAGTTTTAAGATTCTTTTTAGTTCATATTTTGGAAACCATTACAATAGCAAGAAGATAAGCTTTGTCTTCACTTTCTTGTTTTAAAAACTCCACTTCCAAACATGGCCCAAAAAGAACTTTTAGACTCTCACTTCAGCAGTAGATTAAGATTTCAATTACATTGTATAACTCTAGGAGTCAAAGAACAAAACCCCAAAACAACATACACTTGAAAATAGTGAGGTAAGAAAGGGTTATTTAGCACATATAGTGCACTACACTTCATAAGTTTACGACACCTGGATTGATAATTTATATAGCAATTTAGAACACTAAATTGACTAAACATTTTGGCACCGTTTCCGGGGAAGTCTAACTAGGTAGCCTTACTTCTTACATTCATAAAAATAAAATAAAAGAAATGACATGCATAGAGAAAGAAATTCTAGGGGTATATTTATAGCTAGGGGCAGAAGTTTGATTTTCACAACTCCAACTACTCCACCAAGGATTATAAAGGACACACCTCCATCCCAGAGTCATACTCCCAGCCTTAGGATTCCTGGAATTCAAGGGGTAGCAAATCAATTAGAAGATTCTCCCACTTCATCTACTAAACCAGATCTAGGAGAGGAACCCTTTTTCACCTCTATAGGGGAGCGTATTGTAGTTGAAGAAGTAGGAATACCTAGAGAGGAAGAAGAAGTAGAAACTCTCTCCCATTAGCCATTAATAGAAGAACCAGAAGATTCTGAGGAAACTATCATGGCCAAAGAAGAGCAAGATGGAGAATTTTCACTATTTGGAGGAGGGGGTAGAGGTAGAGGTAGAGGAAACAATGGAGGAGGTATAGGTAACAATGGAGGAGGAAGAGGAAATAGGGATGGAGATAACTCATTTGGATTCCCTATAGTAGATGAGGAAACACATACAACAATGAAAAACATTTTACCATATTTCCTCCCAAACTTTTATGGGTTGAGAAGTGAGGATCCTGAAACATTTTTGTTTGAGTTTGAACTCTTATGCCAAACTTATGACTATCTAGAAGACTCTCAAAAACTCAAATTGTTCCCTTCAACACTAAAAGGGGCTGCTTTGAAATGGTTTATGGGATTAGTCACTCAATCCATTAGGACTTGGAATGATATGAGGCCGGCATTTTCGGATAGATACTTGGATTACTATATCCCTACCAATCATAAGGATGAGATATTCAAAATGATGCAAAAGGAAGATGAAAACTTAGAGGATTTTCTTGAGAGATTTAATTACAATTTGAAAGGAGCAAAAATAAACAATTTAGATGAAGAGACCTTGAAATCTCTTTTATTGAAGGCCATTAGAGATGAATGGATAGATATCCTAAACATGATGGGGAAGGGAGACATCTCTCAACTTCCATTGAGTGCCATAGCAGAACTATGTGTCCATCTCTCAAGAGGGAAATCCAAAATTGGGAAAGGACCTAGATATCCTTCTCTTATTAGATCAAACAAATTTGCAATTGGAACTGTAAGTAGGGAATAAATTGGCAATATGATTGATGAGTTCAAAACTGATATTTTAGGGAGCCTTAGTGAGAAACTAGACACCCTTAAAATCCAAAACAAGCAGAAAATAGAAGCTGATACTTTAGCCATCTTTTGTCCAAAATGCAGAAAGAAACATGCTTTAAGGGAATGCCCTTTAGATGCAAAAATTGTAGAAACTTGTATGATTTGTTCAGAATTTCATGAGACCAATCCCAGGTCTTAGGTTGTCTTTCAAGAGGAAGTAGTCCCAAATTGTGTATAACCTCTTTGTTTTTTTACAATAAGACCTTGGCAAGGGCCACAAAATCAAGGATTTAACAATCCAATGAATTTTCAGCCCCCACCAAATTGGAATTCTTGGCAACAACCTTGGCCTCAACCTCAAATCAGTATCAATCTCAACCATGGAAATAAGGGGTACAAAATCCTTATGGGATATTTGCTAAATATTATCAATATTCTTTATCTTATTAGAGCTATCCTCCCCCAAAAAATCAATAAAAAAATCAACAGCCACAACTTCCAAATCAAAGCCCTCACCTTTCATTGTCATTTCCACAACAACCTCCACAACAAAGTCAAAATCCTCAACTCTTACTTCCATTTCAACAAAAGCCAAATCAACTACCATCCCAACCATTGTTGAACCCCAATAATCAAAACCCTTATAATGCTTACATGGTAGAAGGACAACAATTTCCTACTTACATGATTGTTCCTCTAGATCTTAATGATGTTCTACTTAGATCTGGTAGGATTTTAGAAAGGGAAAAACCTTCTATAGATATTCAAGAGAAAGATGCTTCTGAGGAGGACTTTCTAAAATTCAATAAAAGTTTTGAGGGGACATCCCTTCAAAACCAAAATATTAAAAAAGAAAAAAAAAAGGAGTCAATAAACACAACTCCTATAGTTGAGCAACCTGCATCTAGTTCTACACCTCCTTTTCCTAAGAGATTACAAATTTATAGAGGGGTGGAAAAATAGATCTTGTTGCCCAATTATGATTTGATAGATGAATTAAAGAATTCCTGTATCAATATTCCCTTGTTACAAGCCATTAGAGAAATTCCTATTCTAGCAAAAACAATAAAGGAGTTGAGCCTCAAAAGACTAGTTAGAAAACCAAGAGACATAAAAAGAATTCACCTAGTGGGAAAAATAGCAGATATCATGAGGGTAAAGATTACCATGCAAAAATATGTGGATCTAGGAAGCCCAATTGTCAAGAAACACATAAATGGGATTGAAATTCCAAATACATTTGTTTGACTTAGGGCAGCTATAAACATTATGAGTAGACAGACTATGGAACAGCTTAAACTTCCTAATCTTCTTTACACACCTACCTTACTGCAACTTGTAGATAGATTAGTAATCAAACCAGATGGTATGTTAGAGGAAATTTCAGTCTCCTTAGATTCTTGAGAATGTCTTGTTGATTTTATGATTTTAACTTCCAAGAATAATCTAGGAGGACACCCACTTATCTTAGGAAGACCTTGGTTGGCCACAACTCATGCTTTTATTAGTTGTAGATCTGGTGACATGTACATTTCTGATGGTAGTTCAACAAAGAAATTCACTTTGTATCCTCCAGCAAAAGCAATCATATAAATAGATGACAAGGAATGGGTCGATGATGAAGATGTTATACAACCTATCTTTACTATATCAGAAATTAGTGAGGATAGTCAAATTTTGAACACATTAGAAAATTTTGAAACATCTTCAAATTATGATCATGCAAAATTTCACGTAAATTCTAATATTGAATATTTGTCATCTAGGGAGATGTCCCTTTATTCGATGGAAGAGTTTGGTAGCTCTACAATTGAAAATTTTCCAGGTAGAATGTTGAATATAAACAAAAACTTGGAGAAATTACAACAAGAGGAGCTAACCAAAATCTTACAAAAACATTCTGCTGCATTTGCATGGGAGTATACTGATATGAAAGGTACTGACCCTAAGACTTGTATTTTTTATATCTATATTGAGGAAAACAGTAGACCAATCAGACAACCTCAGAGAAGGATGAATCCAAATCTTAGGGAGATCATGAAAGAAGAGCTCCAAAACCTACTCAATGTAAACTTCATTTACCCAATCTCAGATAGCCAATGGGTTTCTCCTTTGGTAATTGTGCCTAAAAAGCACTGTAAATGGAGGGTGTGCATTGATTATAGAGAATTGAATAAAGAAACCTTGAAGGATCACTTTCCTTAGCCATTTATAGATCAGGTATTAGATACATTAGTAGGTAAAAAGTACTTTTAATTCCTGGATGGTTTTAGTGATTATAATCAAATTCAAGTAGCACTTGAGGATTAGGATAAGACACAATTTACTTGTCCATGGGGAACTTTTGCCTACCGACTACTTCCTTTTGGATTATGTAATGCACCTGCAACATTCCAAACAACAATACTAGGAATTGTTTCTGATCTAATACATGATTGTGTAGAGGTATATATGGATGATTTTACAGTCTATGGTAACACATTTGAAGAAGCGTTGGAAAATTTGGAAAAAGTCCTTAAAAGATGTAAAGAAACAAACCTTTCATTAAGCCATGAAAAATTCTCTATGATGTTCATGGAAGGTATTGTCTTAGGACATCACATTTTAGGAGATGGGATTAAAGTAGACAAAATATAAAGTTGAAGTCATCTCTAAGTTACCAATTCCAAATTGCCAAAAAGATGTTAGAAGTTTTCTAGGATTTATAGGATATTACAAAAGATTCATAGAAAACTTACTAAAGTAGCATCTCCACTCTTCAAAATTCTTACAAAAGATTGTGAATTCAAGTGGAATCCTGATTGCCAACTAGCATTTGAAGCCTTGAAAGCAAAAATATCTAAAGCACCTATCTTAAGAGGACCAAACTGGAAACTTCCTTTCCATATTTCTACAGATGCTTCATATACAGCTCTAGGAGTTGTACTGGGACAAAAAGATTTGATTCCTTATGCCATTTACTATACAAGTAAGAATTTGACTCCCACTGAGTTGAATTATACTATGACTAAAAAAGAGTTCTTAGCTGTTGTTCATGCAATTAACAAGTTTAGACATTATATAACAGGCTATGAAACTTGTTTTCATACATATCACTCTGTAATTAGATATTTGATGAATAAACCTATTACTAATGGAAGAGTTACAAGATGGCTTTTACTTTTGCAAAAATTCAATATTGTTGTGCTAGATAGACCTGGAAAACAAAATACAGTAGCTGATTTCTTGTCCAGGATTCAGAATAACAAAGAAGACTCTCCGGCTGAGTATAAGTTTCCTAATGAATATCTATTTGTAGTAACTACTCAAACTCCTTGGTTTGCAGATGTTGCTAACTGTTTGGTTATAGGGAAGTTACCTTCACATTCATTTCCTAGAGAGAAAAGAAAGATTATTCAAAATAGTTCAATATATTCATGGATCTCTAATGAATTGTATAAAACATGGCCAGACCTTGTGATTAGAAGATGTGTCAGGGAAGATGGAATGCCTGATATTCTTAAAGAATGCTATGATGAGTCATGTGGTGGACACTTTGCTAACAGGAGGAAAACCTATAAAATACTTTCTTTAGGATATTATTGGCCATCCATATTCAAAGATGCAAAATAATATGTTAGAAGGTGTGACAGCTGCCAAAGGGTAGGGAAACCTGGTCCCTCAAATGAGATGCCATTACAACCTTAGGTACTTATCGAACCCTTTGAAAAATGGGCTTTAGACTTTATTGGACTTATTAATCCTCCATCCAAGCAGAAGAAGTATATATTGGTATGTACTGATTATGTCACCAAATGGGTAGAAGCCAAAGCATTACTTTTTGCTAATGAAAAGACAGTTGTTAGTTTTCTTTTTGAGGATATTTTTACTCACTTTGGTGTTCCAAGAGAAATTGTGACAGATCAGGGATCTCATTTGATATCCAAAATGATGGAGAGGCTTATGTAAGAGTACAAGGTCAAGCATAGGAAATCCACTCCCTATCATCCACAAGCAAATGGTCAAGTGGAGTCCACAAATAAAGTGATTGAAGGAATCATCACCAAGACTGTGCATCTACAAAGAAGAGATTGGGCAGAAAGGCTTCCTAAAGCCTTGTGGGCCTATAGAACTATATGGAGGAACACAACGGGACATACACCTTATGAAATTGTTTATGGAAAGCAAGTCCTGTTCCCCATTGAGTTCCAAGTTAAAACTTTCAAGATGGAAATTAAGTTGGGAATAGATCTATCAGAAGCTCAAAAGCATAGACTGGAGCAGTTGAATGAACTTGATGAAATCAGATAAGAAGTAGTTCAAAGGACTAGTCTAATTCAACAACAGAGAGCTAAGTGGCATGATAAGTACATCAAGGACAAAAAGTTTCAAGAAGGAGATTGGGCATTTCTATTTGATTCAAAGTTCAAGGACTTTCAAGGTAAATTTCAAACTCATTGGTTTGGGCCATATGAGATTGAAAAAGTTTTCAGTAATGGAGTAGTAAGAATAAGAACCATAGATGAGCATCAAAATCCTCTCCTTGTGAATGGTCATAGGCTGAAGATTTATCAAAAGCCAATCTCAAAGGAGGAGTTTATCAATATCTTTCAAGATAATTCTGAAATGAAGTTGGTGAAGAAGAATCATTCTTCTCCACCAACTTAGTCATTGTTCTTTTCATCAAATTAATTAAAAAAAAAAAAGTATAAGTTTGAAAACCAATCACTGATTGGAATCCTTATACAGAAAATACAGGGTGAAAATCAGAAGGCTCTGACACCCTATATTTTCCAAAAAAAAAAAGGTCTTTCATTTTAATCATGGTTTATTTTATTCCATTCCATTTTATTTCTACAAATTTCACTCCATTTCACCAGCACATTCCATCAATAAAATTTTCTTCATTATTTCTTCATATCCACTTTTCATCTCCATTCATCCATACAGTCATTTTCTATTTCCATTCATTCATCAAGTCATATTTCATTCATTGTGTTACATTCCGCAACTGTTATGATTCCTCAACTGTTCTGATTCCGCAACTAATCTGATTCCACAACTATTTTGATTCTGCAG
Source organism: Pinus taeda (assembly GCA_000404065.3). NCBI lineage: Eukaryota > Viridiplantae > Streptophyta > Pinopsida > Pinales > Pinaceae > Pinus > Pinus taeda. Next base: position 60,976 of record APFE031462740.1, read on the forward strand.
CTAATCTTGTTTTGCAGTTAATCTGACTCTACAATAATAGTTGGATCATTAGCCAAAAATAAAAATAAAAATCCAGATGTAAGTATTGAAGGAGAAATCTTTTGAAGACACAACATCACATAAGCACCTACAAAAGCAAACAATCAAAGGTTAGCAAATGGAAGAGGTATGGTTCCAAAGGTGAGAATAAAACCTATTTCAAATAGCACTATAAAAGCATAAATTGTATAATTTGAACAATCACTACTCCTTGACGTATCATAATGTGATTTGATTGTTGTCATAACTCCACCGTGCCTTCTGATTTAATCCTTAATGGTCTCGTGATTTACCTTTGACTTTAACTCGTAATTAACTGTACTTTCCTACTCCACCTGTTTAAACGACTATTTATGTGAATGTAACTTAGTTGAATACGACTCTTTCACCCACAAAATTTATTGTTTTCTTACTCCCACAGCCTTCTTATGAACGCAAAGCACTCGGAATTCATTTAGTTTTCGGTTCTATGCATGAGTAATACTCTGCCTCCACACAGTCTACGTATGCACCAGTCCTTATATCCTCCATATTGTTCCCATGCATACACTCTTCCTGCTTCATATACCCTCCATATTTCATTCCACAACCATTGATTTTCTCCACAATTCTCTCGTATTCCATTTCCGTCCCTATAACTGCTATGTTCCCATATAGCCATTTTTTATAGAGTTTCTACACAGTGAAAAAAGAAGAATGGATCTCATTGTAAGATTAGAGCCCATAGGAGTCAAGTTTATGGAGGGATACCCTTAGTTGAAGGGGAAATTGAAGAAGGTTGGCTGGCTGAAGTTTATCATGAAATTTAATGGCCATCACAGAGAAGTCACCAAAACATTTGCAAGGTCTTTTGATGGGGTAGAAGTGGAAATTGGTGATATAAGGTTCTCAGTGACTGAATCTTCCATTGCAGCTGCAACCAAACTTCCAAAAGATGGAGAAAGGTGGTTCAAAAATAAGGAATTCAATGATGAGGCTTGGAAATTTATTCTCCAAAACCCAGGTATGGATATCTCAATTTTCAAAAGAGAAATTCCTATCTTAGCATTAAAGGATAAATGGAGTAGTTTTCTCTTGATTATTCAGAAATTTATCACATGTGAGGGTATATATGGTTCAATGTATATGTATCACATAAGGTTGTTGATGAAATTTTTGGAAAACGGGACCATCAGCCTCCCTTTCTTTCTATTGAATAGCTTAAGGAAGATGTCCACCATTGTTCAAAAGAAGATAGAAGATATAGAACCTCACCTTTACCACCATGGTGTCATTAAAATTTTAGTTGAAAATCACTTGAAGGATATGGGAGACACATTGGAACACTTCCTGATCAGAAACTTTTTCTAAGATCAACCTGAGTTACCTGAAGGGAGTTCAGTAAATAAGAGTAGGAGGAGAAGAACAACTCTAACAATTAAAAATACTCCTACCAGTTCAGCAAAATAAAATAGTGAGGAAGAAAGTCTCTCAGAAACTCTAACTAAGATCATGAAGCAAACAAAATAGAGAGGAAAAATAAAAAGAAAAGTTGAGGAAATCTATCAAACTCCTGAGCCTTCATCATAAAAGGAACATTTTCTCTCTGAGAAATTAGTCCACATTGAGGAGTAGTCCCAGAAAGAAAAAGAAAGAGGGAAAAGAAAATAGGTCATAGAAGAAGAGAACATAGGCACACAAAGTCTAAGGAGAAGCTCTAGGCTTAAAGGCAAACTGAAGAAAACACAGACAAAAGAAGCCCAATTCATAGACTTGGGAGGGGATACTCCAACTCAATCACCAGATAACAGCTCATTTGAGCAGAGTCCACAATATTCTCCTCAACTAGACTTTGTAAGTAGTCCAAGAAAAGCATCTCCAGAGATTGATCCAGCTCAACAGCAGATCTATAATTATATTGAATCATTGGAGCAAAATAACACAACAATAGAACATGGGACTTCATCTAACTAGCCAACTACATCACAGGAAACTCTGATTCACTCACTAAGGCAAGAAATCTATGAATTAGAGGTCTTACACAGGCATATTCAGAAGGAAAATGAAGCTTTGAAGGAACAAAACAAGCTGGAAAAAATCATTCATGACAATACCATGCTTCATTTAGGTCTGTGGCATAAGAAAAATAGAAAATTGAAGAAGAAAAATAGGAAGCTAAGCAGGGCCCTCATCAACCTTAAATATAGATTCCTTATGAGAAAGCTTAGAATGGCAATGGAAACAAAGAGAAACAAGAAAAAGATGGATTTTCTAGTAGAGGTTTCAGACCAGATGTAGTAGAAGAAGGATTGTTATGATTTTGGTTGCATGAGGACACACAACATCTTCATAGTGGGGGTATGTTGAGTCCCAAAACTGCCTCCTTTTCAAGCATTTTCTTCATCCTTCTTCCTTTGTTTTCCCATGGCAATGCATCCTAAACCATTAAAAGCCATTGCATGTTGCTTCCAGGAGTACACTTTAGTGATTTTCAAATTATATTATTATGTGTGTTATTTGGAGAGGGTTTTGTTTTTCAACTACGAAATGTAGCCACTTTCCACAGCTAATAGGCCATTTCGTAGCCATCTCCATACTTTTGCAGGTTACAGGTGTCGATAGAAGAAAAAAGTCACATGGGTTGCCGGGGAAATGTTAGCACATGGATGGAGTCCTATCCATTTAATCAAATTCGAGATAAAGACCCCAGTCAAAAGGGAGTCAACGCAGAAGTCCTACAGTAGCTAGAACTCTATTTTGGCACGCAAATGAATCTGAGGCATGTTCCTGAAGCTGAGGGTGTCGTTTGCCACTTTCTTGTGACCTGCATAACCAAATCCAATAACCACTATTTAGATATTTACTGTCAAGCCAACCGAAGACTCAATTCTCGGATGCAATACCTGTTCACATGTCTATTGTAGAAGACTTTTCTCTTTAAAATTGTTATGAATTTTTCCTACAAATTGCAGCATTTGGAACATAGAACTAGTTAATGTTTTTAGTGATGAAGTAGTGTAATTTCTGTTTGTAAGCACGAGACATTCAACACTTTGTTTTCAATATAAAAACTCTATTTTTCCACATGGATACCTGAGCGTGTGAAGTAATTTTGCATTGATACTCCTAGGCCATGCAGAGGGCCCCTGCTTGGTCGAGGTTATTTTTCATTTCTGTACATTTCCATTTGTTATTTTCTTTAGTTCATCTATACATTTATTGTGTTTTTATTTATGTCTATAATCGTTTCTAACACTGTGTTCATTGCAGCTTTTTTCACTTGTTTATACTAACTCAGATAGGTGCATTCTAGTTTAGAAATAATTTTTTAGTTTCTCTTATGCTTTAGCTTCTTAACTGTAGTTTTTAAATTGTGTCAAGTAGCATCATTTCTTCTACTGTTCTTTAGTTTTTAAGCTTTTGAATTTATGTTGTTTCATGCTTTTGCTTATTAGGATAGTCACTCATTACATAAATGTATGTTTCCGCAACCTTTCCTTGATGGCTTATCCTCAAACTAATTGGTGAAATATGGAATTTATGAATGATATTTCTTGTTGTTCAGTACCATTTCCTTCTTAGTGTAGTCACTCATGTTATAAGAAAACATTTCCAGAGCCTTTCATTGATGATTGATCTTCAAACTAATTCGCAAAGTGTTATGTTTATAAATGAGATTACTTCTTATTCATTAGTTTAGAGTTAGATAGTTTAATGTCATTTTCTCATGATATAAGCTAATATTTCCAGATCCTTTCGTTGATGATTGATCTTCAAACTAATTGGCGAAGTGTTATGTCTATAAAATGAGATTACTTTATTTTCATTAGTTTAGAATTAGATAGTTTGATGCCATTTTCTTGTTAATTTAAGCAACTCATGATTTAAAGAGATATTTTCGAAAACCCTTCATTAATGGTTGAACCTAATACTAAGTGGTGAAATGCCTCACTAATGACTGCGTTTTTCCTTGCACTTTTAATGCTTAATTTTTTTTAGAATGGTGAAGAATGGAATCTCTCAAATGTTGCTATCATAAGGAGTTAATTTCTCCTGAAACGATATAGCAGAGTAGTAACAGTGCTTCATCTAGTTTTGCTTTCATAAATAGTATAGTTGCAGTTTCAGTTTTGTTTCTTGCCTTTAGTTTAATTGCAGTAGTTCATTAGACTTTAATTTTGCAAGTAGAATAGACAGTCGAATTAGTTTTTCTTCCAGTATTTCATTCTCAGTTTGATATAGATAGTTGCACTTCTACTTTCTCATTCAAGTTTTGATTTTGTAAACAACAGTTTTAAGAGTCTTTTAAGCTCATCTTTTGGAAACCATTACAATAGCAAGAAGATAAGCTTTGTCTTCACTTTCTTGTTTTAAAAACTCTACTTCCAAACTTGGCCCAAAAGGCACTTTTAGACTCTCACTTCAGCAGTAGATTAAGATTTCAATTACATTGTAGAACTCTAGGAGTCAAAGAACAAAACCCCAAAACAACATAAACTTGAAAATAGTGAGGTAAGAAAGGGTTATTTAGTACATATAGTGCACTACACTTCATAAGTTTATGACACATGGATTGATAATTTATGTAGCAATTTAGGACACTAAATTGACTAAACAAGCCCCCTCAAGCCAACAACCACCAATTTTTATTATTGGTGGTTTAAATATAGCCACAACTCGATTTCGCCATGTAAGCCCCCCTAGTTGGATTGGCACCCCAAATGAATGTCCTCCTCATCCCTCAATTTGAAGTTATTTCTAATCAATTATTTCCATAAAGGTATCCCTATGGTTCATAAACTCACATGTAAGTCGTATTTCTTGGGTTTGGAGATAATTCTGTTCCAACCAAGGGTGTGCAAGAGGGATAGATACATCTAAAAGAAAATTGTGATGTTAGATGTGGAGGATGTGTTAGAGAATTTTGGGCATTTTGTTTTTTCTTTCTTCACTATTCATTCATTTTAACTAATACACATGTTTTTCAATATATTATTTTTTAACAAAGGACTTTTTCTATAATACTAAACAAGTCAATGAGTTCTTTCCAAAAGTTGAAAATATTTTTGATCTACTTCATGACTTGGATATATTACAATTGAGATTGGAGACATTGGAGTTTTATGTTGAGCTCATGAATATGTTGACGATAGGAGGATAAATTTTTTGTTAAGGTCTCCTCTTGAACCATTAACTTATCAACCTTCCTATTGACCGGGACAATTTCTTTCTCGAGCTCTTCCTTTGCTCAAGGATTCAATGGATGAAAAACACATTTCACTTTGGTTTTTTCCATCCTTCTTGAATATATTGTGTCCCAACTATCCTACCCATCTTTAACTCTATTCCCTATCTTGCCCCTGCTTCTAGTCCGACTACTTTCCAGAGCCCCTTTGTTTGGCCTTAGTCGCCTCTCCAAACCCATATATAAAACTTTGATAACACCCATGAATGAAATTCCACTCATGATTCCTTGAAAAACCAACAATTTGAAGTGCATACATAGAGAATGATTAACAAATTAATGCTACTGATCCTACTCATCCTTAATGTTGTATTCCATAATGAGTCATGTAGGTTTTAAACATGTACAATTAATTTATGCAATTGAATTATTCATAAAACAAAAAAGATGCAATGGATAACACACACTTTATTTTAGATATTTTATCCTGGAAGCCAAAACCTGGAATACCAAAGATATTTTTCAATATCTTCTTCTTTACAATAGTACAATACTACTCCCACACACACATACATATGCCAATCCATTTCCCTTCGATTATAATACAATTGTAGTTCTCTAATTGAAACTACAAAACCATGGGCTAAACGACAATGCACCACAAAATTCCTGAAGGCAAAAATTGTGTGCCAAAAACTGGCAAAAACAGACGCAAAAAACCACCCAATTTTTTTTCTACTATTTGCGACCTCCCTTGTGACCCCCCCACTATGTTGGATGCAAAATATAGTGCATGGAGGTAGTCATGCAAATAATATAACACACACCCAACATTCTCCCACTTATTTTTTTATTTTCACACAAGGAGTCATTGGAGTACATAATCAACAATCTAGGGCAATCATTCCCATTATTTATCTACATTGAGAGAAATTATTAGTGCTCATAGATTTTTTTAATGAATTTGCAACATTCTTCAAAGTGTGCACATTCACCAGTAGTGCCTTTTTTTATTCAATCATATCTCTCACAAAGTGATGTTGAACATCAATATGCTTTGTCTTATAATGATTTGTTGGGTTTTTTGTGAGGAAGATTTCACTCTGATGGTCACAATCTTTCTTGAGAGCTTGTTGTACCAACCCAATTCATGAACAAATATCTATAAATATATTATTTCCTTGGTTGCATGAATGGTTTCCATGTACTCACCTTTTGTAGTTGAGAATTCCACTACATACTATCTCTTTCTCATCCAACCGTTTTCTCCTCCAAATAGGTTAAACACATACCCACTTGTAGATATTTTTTTAATCCAGATCTCTAGCCTAGTCTACATCAACATAGCCATGCATTTCCAACACTTTGTTCAATCCTACTCTTCCTTATTTTTTGAACCAATCTACTTAATAGTAGAGTATATGGTTCTTCCTCTAATTTATATTCTTCTATAGAGTCTGATTCATCATCCTTCAATTCAAACTCTCTCTATTTTGGTTCTTTCTCCCTCCACATTTAAAAACATATTTGATTTCTTTAAGTAACACATCTCTACTATACCTATGGGAAAAACCAAATTATCCCATGAGTCTGGTAAATAGCGCAAAAAATTGATACACTTATCTTCATTTAAAGTATTAATATCAATGGATAATAGTCAAATTACCACAATATTGAAGGAATTTGGATGCTTTATCATCGCGAATCCATCCTTCATCCTTAGATTATATAACTTTTTCTCATAGGAATAATTTGTTCACCATGGACTTAGACTAATATGAAGTCCCTAACTTGTTCCATAATGACATCATTGTTACTTCTCCTGAAACATTCAACATTACTTAATTCAAGAGACACAAATGTATTGTAATCTTTTCCTTTCGATTCAACTTGGTCCAGTATTCTTTAGACAACCCTAATGGTGTAGTGCCCAGTTCAACAACGACCCATTGATATTTGTACACCAAAATATCTTCCATTTTGAGCTTCCATAGCTTGAAATTATACCCATTGAATTGATCAATATTTATCTTTAAATTACATTCCATTTCCATTCACCGCAAGAATAAATTACGTAGATCTCCCACTGTAATAGGGTCTACCACAAGCCTAATAAAAACCCATTACCCACAAAATTTTCCCCTTGAACCCAAAACTATTATACCAAATGTAGATTTTAACCCTATAATTTTAATTACTGCAAAAAAATCTTAATAAAACAGAGAAGATGCAATGGAAAACACACACAATAACATAGATATTTTACCTTGGAAACCTAAATCCGAAAAACTAGAAGCACTGTTCAGTATATTTTTCTTTACAATACTACAATACAATACAATATATATATATATGCACACACACATATCCCACAACATCTATAAATCACTAATTCATTTACCCTAGTTTAAAACACAAATGTAGTTCTTTAAATGAAACTATAAAACCATGGGATAAATTACTAGGCACCACAAAATCATAAAAGACAAAAATCATCTACTGAAAACTGTTGACACCTAATCATCAGGATTAGGTGAATATAATGTAAATAAATAAATAAGTAATATGAATAGTCATCGGGAGATGAAGTGAATAGTCTCTCCCTCATGTATATAATGAAGACCTACCTGAAGGAATAACATATACAAATCAATTTTTCTTTGAGGAGTTACTGCCTAGCCTGACATGGTATCAGAGCCAGCTCCCAAAATAGGTGTAACTCCCTTCTACCTACTGCTCTCTATCCACTGCCCCTATGTGCTTGTTTGCCATAATTAATTATGAGCCATTTTTGCCATGCCTTAGACCTGAAAATCTTCTGAATCGCTGAGTTGAATGCCCTTGAGGTCATGTTGTTGCGTTGAATGGTCTGAGTAGCTATGCAGAGGAGTAGTGAAATGCTGCTGGTGTGTGAATGGTGCATGAATCATCTCCATGACCAAGTTCACTGCGTGAATGGTGCATGAATCAAAGCCTCTATCTACATGAGAGAGTGTTGATGGATTCCAGTTGATTCTCTAATGGTTCAGATCCTAGAGGTATTAACCAAAGCTCTCTATCTCACATTAATGTTAGCTTCTAGAACATTTCCATGAACGCTAAAGTTGTCGTGGTCTCCACATCCCACAATATTAATATATTTGCATCTGTGATAATAAAAATCCCAAGGTATCCCGAAAAATTCTGAAGATTTAGAGATCAGCTGGACGACTTACAATCATTGTATTTACGCTGGTATGGTATTCAATCTATTGAAATTTTTGGCATTATTGAACACTGGTCTGTTGATCGAGTCGTTGTTCTTGGGAAAACTCTTGCTTCTTTGGATCTCTCTGTAAATGATGATATTATTATTAAATACTCATAATATGAGTTTGCCATACAAGCTGGATAAGCCAAACTGGTAATATTCATTTCTTAATAATACTTAATATCAGGCTTTGGAATAGTGGTAACCGCAGCAAACTTATCTTTGTCATGGGCTTAGACATTATAAAGCATCATAATTTTATCGTAATTTTCCAATACTGTGCTTGCGTTTCGGTGAAGGACTCGCGGCTGAAAGGACAAAATTTCCTTTTAGAAGTCGTTAAAGAATGGAAAAGTCTCTCAGGAAATGCAATATTTTCTAGAGATCAGAGTCTTGAAAGCTACTCCGTTGAATGCCAATTGACATTTGAATTTGCTATCCCATCATATTAGAATTATTTTTTCCCATTAAGAGTAAAAGTTTTGCAGCAGAAGTTTTTTTTTTACAGTATGCATTCAATCATATCCATTGTGGGAATAGTTCTCACTAGCAAGGAGAACTATCTTGAGTGGTCCCGGATGATAAAACACATGCTCATTTTCAATGAGTTGTGGAAAGGAGTGTGTGTTGGAGACAGAGACAAAGAGCCAAAACAGCCTACCTCAGAGAAAGAGCTCGTCATTTGGGAAAACAAGAACAAAAAAGCTTATGCATTAATCACAACATCTGTAAATGAAGAAGTGAGTCACCATATTTTGCCATTTTCAACTGCTTGTGAAGCCTTATAAAAGCTAAAAGAACTCTATGACCCACATTCTACACTTGAAGTTGTTGAACTCATGATTAAACTCTTCACTCTTAAATTGCAAAATAATGATCCTCTTGCTCTTGCATCTGAAGTAAAGTCTATAACCCATGATATCAAATCCACTAAGGTTGAATTGGATATTCCTCTTATCGCTTTTCTCAAGGTACTTTATCCTACTTACTCCAATTATCTTGAGTCATTGCAAGGAAATGGAAATCTCAAAGATATTACATTTGACTCTCTTGTGAAAAATTTTGCCGAAAGAGAGAAATCTTTTGGAAGGAAAATAGCCCTTGAATTTTATGAAGAGGCTGTGTGCCTTGCTCATAAAGAAAAACATCCTGTTAAAATTGTTCAAGAGGAAGAGGTGGTCGAAGAGGAAGAGGAAGATATTTCAGAGGTAGGGGGGCAGACACTCTCAAGAAGAAAAGGCGGATTTGCACTGTTCCTTTTGCAAATGGAAATAAATATATGATGACATTTATTGATGACTACACCAGAATGTGTTGAGTTTATTTATTGAAGAACAAATCTGATGCTTTTCAAACATTCAAGAACTTTCATAAATGGATTGAAAATGATGCACAATCTCATATTGGGTCTATTCGCACTGATAATGGAAAATAATACACATCAAACGAATTTGAAAACTATCTTCGCCAACATGGGATCAAACATCAAACAACTGTACCTTATAATCCCCAACAAAATTGTGCAGCTAAAAGAATGAATAGGACAATTTTAAATATGGTACGATCCATGCTCTTCTTTAAAAATGTAAAGATAATGTTTTGGGCTGATGTTGTTTTATGTGCTACATATATAAAGAATAGATGTCCATCTAATGCTATTAGAAACAAGACTCCATATGAAATGTCGTATGGACATGTTCCTTCAGTAAAGCATCTTAGGTTCTTTGGTTCCACCTGTTATGCCTTGATACCAAAGGTACATAGAAACAAACTTGGTGCAAGAAGTCGCAAGTGTATCTTCCTGGGGTATTCAAACACCTCCAAAGAATATCGTCTCTATGATGAAGTAAATAAAAATTTTGTTGTATCTAGAGATGTAATTTCTCTTAAATCATCCGAAACTGACAATGTTGTTGAGTGGCAACTTGATAGCTTGGATAGATTCACAAAAGCAAAATCATTTCAAGAATTTGATAATCAGATTCCACATCTTGAAGGGGGGATTCATATACTAGATTAATATATGGAATCTTATCCTGAAGAACACTCTCCCCTGCATGAAACTCCAACAACAGATGATACTTTAAGTAATGTGATTGATAGAATTGGGAGACTCAATCTTGATTCAGTCCCAACTCAATCAATGGAGAAGCATGGACCATTTGAGAAAGGTCCCCCAAAGTGGCTGACAAAGACACTTGAAAGTGTTTATCCTGATGAGGTTGGAAAGACAGGAACTAGAAATTCAAACTGGCAAAATGGAGGTGATGTAGATGACTCTAATTCACCTGCTGATATGGATGTTTCTTATGATTGTGAATTGAACTTGTGTACAGATTCTAAACCAACTCCCTTCAATGAAGCTGCTTCTCATGACGAAAGGAAAGAAGCGATGCAAAAGGAGTATGATGCCCTCATAAAGAATTCCACTTGTAACCTGGTTGATCCTCCAATAGGAACCAAACCAATTGGCTACAAGTGGGTCTATAAGAACAAGTATAAAGTTGATGGCTCACTTGACAAGCAAAAATATAGGCTTGTAGCAAAAGGTTTTGCACAAAAGGAAGGGGTCAATTATGAGGACACTTTTGCCCCCACAGTAAAATGGGCTACCATCTAGACACTCTTTGCCTTGGTAGCTCAGAACGGTTGGAAAGTCCATCAAATGGATGTAAAAATTTCTTTCTTGAATGGAGATCTAAAAGAGAATGATTTTATTTCCCAGCTTGAAGGATTTGCTATGAAATGACATGAACATAAAATATGAAAATTGGTGAAGTCCTTGTATGGCCTCAAACAACCACCACGAGCCTTGTATGAAAAACTAACTGAGCATTTTCTGAAACTCAATTTCAAACATTGTGATCTTGATGATGCAACTTTATTTGTCAAGAAAGTTGGAAAAATAGTTGTATATCTTGTGGTATATGTATATGATATTTTAATGATAGGAAATAATGAAAGCCACATTGCATCCATAAGGAAGGAATTGGGGAAAGGTTTTGAAATGACTGATTTGGGCTATGTTCATTACTATCTTGGTATTGAAGTAACCCAACATCCGAAGTCCATATTTCTTTCTCAAAAGCAATACATTGGAGATCTATTGAATAGGTTTGGCATGTCAAAATGCAATCCTCTTACTACTCCAATGGAATAAAACTTAAAGCTCACATCTATTGAATGAAAAGTATTTGAGGATGCAACAAAGTATAGATAACTTGTAGGAAGTCTCAACTACATAACTACTACCAGACCAGACATTTTTTTTGTTGTTGGAATCCTCTCCAGGTTTATGCAAAAGCCTTGTGAGGGACATTGGTCTGTTGCAAAAAGAGTTCTAAGTTACTTGAAGGGAACTCAAGACTTTGGAATCAAGTATACACAGGTGGACGACTTCAGCTTGATTGGATACTCTGATTCAGACTTCGATGGAGACAAAGTAACTGGGGTATCTACTTCAGGATATACTATGAGTCTTGGATCAGGAGTTGTCTCCTGGAGATCATGCAAACAATCAGTTCCAGCAGATTCCACAACAAAAGCAGAATACGTGGTAGCAGCTGAAGCAACAAAAAAAATTATGTGGCTCGGGAAAATTCTTGAATATTTGCAAGTAAAACAAGTACAATCAACTCCACTCATGATTAACAATACCTCTGCAATAAAGTTTTCCAAGAACCCAAAGTTCCATGATCGAACGAAGCAAATCAATACTAAATATCATCTGATTCGACATCATGTTGAGGCCAAAACAATCCATCTCCGACATTGTTCCACTAATGAGCAAATTGCAGACATCTTCACCAATATGCTTGGAAGAGAAAAGCTTGAACGATTTAGAATGATGCTTGGACTCACCAACATCCCTTCAGATAAAGGGG
>APFE031462750.1:443-50394 GCA_000404065.3 Pinus taeda
ATGTTTGGAGGAACACTTCCTGGAATCAGATGAATAGCATGATCATGATCACGAATAGGTGGGAGACCTTTGGGAGTATCAAATACCTTGGAATGATTGTCCAAGACTATTTGGAGATCTGGAGAAATAGATGATTCCATTGTGGAAACATATAGCGAACATAATTGTGCAATTACACCTTTTTGTTCCTTTTTTAGAAGCTTTGTCATACCATTAGAGCTGATTATCTTTGTCGGTTTTCCTGCAATACCTCTTAATACAACTTCCTTTCCTTCCATAGAAAATTTCATGAAAAGTTCCTAAAAATTAAAAGCTATTGTACCCAAGGATTGTAGCCATTGGACTCCTAATACAACATCAGCACCTCCCATTGGAATGGAGAGCATTGGGCTAGTCAATACATATTCTCCCATGGATAGCTTGATATTATGGCACTTTCCAGAGCAATTTATTGCTCCTCCATTTGTAATCATAACTTGACACTCTGGTGCTGGATATAAGAAGCAATTCAATTATTTTGCTACCTTACAATGAACAAAATTGCGAGTACTTCCTGAATCAATCAACGTTATTACCTTTTTCTTCTTGATTTGTCATTCTATCTTGATGGTTTGAGGAGTAGTAATTCCCGCCAATGCATTACAAGATATGGTCGGATTCATTTGTTCTTCATATAGGCTTTATTCTTGGAGTATATCCTCTTCTTTTGACATTTTTTGCTCCTTTTCTTCTTCCTCTTCACAATCTATGTAGAATAATTTCTTCTCAGCATGCTTATGACCTTTAGTGTATTTGCTATCACAACTGTAACAAATCCCTTTTTCTCTTTTTTCTTCCAATTGTTGTGGTGTCAACCTTATAGGTTGTGGAAGACTAGCAACAACACCACTTCCCTCTTTATAGATGTGAGTGGTATGCTTCCTGGTTGCCATAATTTTGCTTTCCATTTTTCTTCCTAATCTAAATGCCTTCTCTGATCAAACAGGTTCCCAAAGGCGAACATCATGTTGGATATTATCCTTTAAAGACCCTATGAACACATCAATCCTATGCTCCTCTAGAATATCTTTTACTCTTATGTTCAATTTTTGGAACTCCCAATGTGCTCCATTATTGAACCCTTTTGTTTGAGACTTATCAATTGGCTAAAAAAAGTGTTGCTTTTTGTATCCTCATAATGTGCCATCAATTCTTCCGTAAAAATTGCCCAAGTGATAAATTGTTTACGAGAGCAAAGGCATTGATACCATACAAACTGATTTGGTTCCAAATATAAAGTTGCCATACGTACCTTTTGTGTGTTTTGCACATTATTGAGATCGAAAAATTGCTCCATCTATAATATCCATGTTGGGGGATCCTTGCGATCAAACTTCCTCATATCGATTTTTGGAATATGGTGGGTCTTCGATCCAACATTAGAGTCTACGGAATCATGATTAACATTTCTTTTGTTCTCATCATGAGTTTCCTTTACTACCCTTTCACCCTTTGTGACCCTTTCTTGTAGCAACTTATTCATATTTATCTTCAATTCTTCCATGTCTGTTTTCAAATCTATCTTCAAATCATCCATATTAGCTTCCACGTCATTCATCTCCGCTTCCACGTCATTCATCTTAGCTTCTACACTTTTCTTTAAACAATCCATCATAGATTCTATTCCTTTTTGTGCAAGTTACACTTGTTGCACTTGGTCTTGTAATTTTGATATATCATGTTGCATTTCTTCCTCTTCTTCATGAGTAATGCTAGAGCTTTCAGGTCGCCTACTAGGTGTTTCCATTTTCTTTCTTCGGGGCATCAATTATTGATAATAATGCTTCATTATTCCCTTTGAATTTCTTCAAAATAAATTTTCAAACCAAGCTTAAGCAAAAATTTTTAAAAATATACACACCTTTTTTCACCTTGTAGGAGCTCGATATTGCCTCTGATGTATCTCTGTAATTTCGGATCATCCAGTTTTGAAATTGCGACTTACGGTAGCCCTCTATGTCCTCTTTCCAATGCCACTAGTTTGACCCCAATTGGATTCTCCAATGAAGAGTTAATCTAAATCTCCCACAGTGACCTGATTATAGACGAATTCAGTAGAGTGAACTTGTACGACGTTCCACGAGTCACAGTTTCGACCTCTAGCTCTGAAAAATATATAGAAGAAACTACAGTCCGTCCTCTTCCTGCACTTTTTTACGAAATTTCAATCCAATGCTCAGAGAAAAAGTTATGACAAGTTTCCCCAGGTCACCTATTTAGAATGTAATTTAGGAGTCTACAAAAATACCAACTTCCTCAGATCATATCTCCGCAATTATAGCGCAAAATGCTCTGAAATTTGGACCCGATATTTATTGCGATGTCTTCTCAAATGGGTTTTTTGTTCAATTCTGAAACGTTGCAGAAAAAAAGTTATAGCGAAAATGCCATGATGACCTGTTTGGAGCAGCGAAACCCTAGAATCCAAAGCTCTGATACCAAAATGTTATGAAACCAGCTCAAGAAAAGATAGAAAAGATAGATCAACGCCTTAGAATTCAGCCTCTTCGAGGGGGCAACCTCCTTTACATTACATAAATGAACAATTCTTCGATGATACAAATGAGAAGACCTCCTTTCTATATATAGGAGTCTAAGGGGTCATAATATAATCAAAGCCGACATAATAATAATAATGTAAGGGCACAATAATAACAATAGTGGGCTTCTATGGGGAACAATAGTAACAATATGGGGACTACATGGGTACAACAATATAATAAGGGGGCTGTACTAATAACAATGAGGGGTTACACTAGTAGTATAGGGGCCTAACAGATTCTCCAGTGGAGTCACCAATTTGTTATGTGGACTTATCCCTCTTATGGATAAGATCGATCTCCCTAGACTCCAAAGAACCCTAGTAACAAATTAACATGAACTGCTACCTTTCCCTAAACTCTGATTGATTGAAAGCAAATAAAATGATAGAGGCCTCTTACCAATTTAATGAACTAATTGATGAAGTCCCTCAAAGCTTTCTACCATTCACTCTTTGATTATCTAAATTTCCTCTCATTGTTCCCAATAACTTCTCCACAATGTCCTGAAAGAGATATGCAAAGACAGAGACAAACAAGGGATTAAACCATACAACATATAACCAAAGAGATAAATGGACTAATTAACCAATTATATATCATAAACTGATCAATTATGCAACCAAAATCTATGTAGGTGATTAAGGAATCCTACAAATTAAATAAATGAAAATGTAACTGAGAAAGAAAAATTTCTTATATATTCATAAAATTGGAGAAAATCCTTACAACCATATAGCCTTGATGTTGCAAGTCCCTTCTACAATATCCAACGCTCTCCCTTGCAAGAAAAACCCTTCTAACCTAATCTCAATAGCATAAACCTACTTCCAACAGTCCTCCCCTAATCCTTAGACAAGTAGTAGCTTTATATGCTAAGAATGGGAAGTTTTTGATCCATAATTCTCCAAGGGATGAGATCCACTATTAGTGAGATAGAGGTTCCACAAAGGAAGGGAAGTTACTCCATGATGGGAGGGATCAATATTGAATAGGCACCCATTCGAATCTTGTTGGTTTGGATAGATGCTACCAACAATGTTTCAATGCTTTACTTTTTATTTTTACATACTTTAAGTCATGTTCGCAGGTCACAATGTAAGACAGTGCATACTTACGCACATATATTAATGGTATTCTCTACATATGCACAAAAATCAACTAGGGAATTGTGCAAGTAGCCAAGATCAAATTTTTGTACCATCAGATCCATGAATTCCACTTTTTTTGGATTGATTTAGATTCAAACTTTGCAGGGAATTCTTCGTGACACATTTGTGGGTGGCGAGAGATCCAAACCGATGTTCATTTGTTTAATTCGACAAAATGACGGATAACACACACACACACACACAAATATATATAAAGAGAGATATATACCCATACATGTATGTTTTCTACATTCCATTGTGAAAGAGGTGTATTTAAATATATATCAATAATGTCAACAAAGTGTAGAATAATAATAGAGTGTATTAGTTAAGGCACTCCTTGTGTGAAGGTATATTGTTCAGCGAATATATATATTTATTATATTATATATATATATATTATATATATATATAGAGAGAGAGAGAGGAGAGAGAGAGAGAGATTTAATGTGGCACGTCAATGTGAATTATGTATATATTATATAAAGCAATTGAAAATGATTTTTTAGCTTCAATATTTTATGTTGTGTTACTTCAAAATGATTATGTAATCTTTTTTTCAGTTTGGCATGGAGTTAAACACGTTATTTCTATATATATGATTTGAGAAATAGATGTAAAGTATAACTTTTTTTTCAGATTTCTTATTCTAAAAGAGGTTTTCACCTCAAGAGATTTCGATCTCTCTAAGAATTTGATTGAAAAATATTATATTCACACATTATATTACAATGGAAAGTATATACTTATATGAAATATAAATAAAATTATATATTTATTAATTGAAATGAAAATATAATTGTGTTAATATATTGACCATATTGAGAATATGGTATTAGAAAAAAATGCAAATTCATTCCATAGCTACCAAAATTTTATTACGCAATTTCAATAATAATCCACACACACACACACACACATAGGTGTAAACCTTTTTTCAAAATTCTTATTTTAAAATAGGTTTGCACTTCAAAGAGATTTGGATCTCTCTAAACATTTACTGGAAATCGATTGTGCCTATACATTAGTTACAATGAGAATATATTCTTAAATGTAAATATAAACCAGATTATATATTTATTAATTGAAATGAAAAAATAATTATGCTAATATATTGACCATATTGAACATATGGAATTTAGAAAAAGATTACTTCATAGCCAACAAAATTTTATTACACAAATTCAATAATAATCCATCATAAATAGGTTGGATATAACATATCTCCAAAGAGGCAAGAAATGGGAGAATTTTGTTCTGCTAGGTTTCTCGTAAATTTTTTTGAAGACAAGACAATTGGTTAGTATGAGAAGATCTAAATATCCTCCATCGAACTGAAAGATATTGATATAGAGCATGAGCTCTCCTGCTGGGAGGGGAGATATCCCCTCCTACAAAAACGTATAAACTGGTGAACTCAAAGGAAAATTCAACGCAAACACTTCAGGCTCTCACGATGTCGACCCTACTATAGAATCGGTCTCGAGAGCTCGATGGAAAAACCACCTCAGAGGGAAATGCCTTATGCGAGTTGAAAAGAAACCAATATTTGTTATCCCAACCAAAAAACTCGATAATAATAGGAAATATATGAAGGATCATGCATTGATCTACAAGTTTATTGGTATTTGGCCCTTGGAAAAATATTTACTCAAATGGATCCAACTGAAATGGCAACGAAAGGGCCACATTGATCTGATATTGGGAGCTCGAGGTTCTTTTACAGCCATTTTTATGAGCCTGGAGGACAAAGAGATAATTTTTTAGAATGGGCCATACTTCTACTATAAAGTCAGACTTTTTATGTGCTTCTGGGAGGAATGTTACAACCATGACCAAGAACAATTTATGGCGGCCCTAGTTTGGGTATGCCTCTTTTCCCTGCCAATTGACTTCTAGGATCTAGATATAGAAGGGATAGGAAACTCCATTAGAAGGTTTGTTAAAGTGACAGACTCTATCAGGAGAGGAATATATATGTCCTATGCCCAGATTTATGTCTATATGAATATCACAGAACCACTACCAGAAAAAGTTTAACTTGAGTACCAGGAAGAAGTGTGGCAACAACCATTGGATTAGCATATTCTGTTTCATTGTAGATGATGCTATGAATATGGACATATGTATAAGGCATGCCCTCTTAATCAGAGGGAGGTAATGGAGGCAATAAGACCAAAATATGAAGTGTCGTTGAAAGAAGAAAACAAATTCTTTTAGGAGGTTTCTCACAAGAAGCGGCCCAAAAAACCCCATAGGCAAATCAGGATAATCAGAAGAGGAAAAACCCTGAAAATCATAACAGATTCAGGGTCCTGTGGGAGATGGGGGAAAGCTATAGAAAAATGATGAAAGGAAAAGAAGTAGAGTCGAGTGTAATTCCTAGAACAAACCTAAGGTGAAGAGGAAAGCACAAGAAAAACCAATGGACAAGGAAGTAACCGAGCTAACTCTGGATCAAAACAACATGGAGATTGATGGGAGAAAGGAATACTTGAGGATGGAAGAGCAAGTCCTCAAGAGATTGTTGAACAAATGGCACAACTTGGATGAGAGATTCATCCATGAGGAACAAAAAAATATATATTGAGAGACATTCCAACAATATCAATCCAAATAGCCCAAAATCTGCCAGAATTGCCTGATCCCCCTGGTTCGCAAATGAGGAGTACTCAAGATCACGGAGGACATGATAAAGGGGGGTGGGGGAGGGGGGGGGAACGGGTAGAAATAACCTACAAGAATTCATTCAGATGGTAGGTGATTTGTTGGTGAACTCAGGTAGGGTAGTACCACTATCGGTGGTATTCCACCAACTTAACAAGCCCTCTCAATGATAGTGTTCTCCTGGAATGTAAGAGGCCTCAATAGTCAAGGAAAACAACGATATTTGAAGGAAAGATTAAAGAAATATAAATCTAGTATCTTATTTCTTTAAGAAATAAAGGTGTCAGAGGAAAGACTAAAGGCAATCATTAGAGATACCTGATTAGGGTATGAAGTGATGATGAAATATGCAACAGGGAGTGAAGGAAATCTTGCAATCCTCTGGAATTATTCTGAAATTATTTTTGACAATTGGATGAGTATGCCTCGTATTATATCTGGTCACTTCTGGCATATAGGAACTCAGGAATGGGTGATTCTCTCAAATGTTTATGAGCCTCACATTCAAGAGAAAAGGCCTCCTTCCTCCAAAATCTTAGGAAATTACAAGCTATCTATTCAGATGATCTCTAAATCATTGGGGGAGATTTTAATCTCATCACAGCCTTGGAGGAAAAAAGAGGATGGATCAAGTACCAAGATCAAGACATGGAGGATTTCAGGGATCTTATATCAAGTATGAAACTTTTAGACATCCCTACCATCACCGACATATATATATATATATATATATATATATATATATATATATATGGAATAATCGAAGAGGCAGACAAAACCATATTGCTTCACGATTAGACAAATTTATAGTATCATAGGGGCTTATAAGTAGAGACATATTTTTTGGAGCCTCAATACTTCCCTCCTTGGGACCGGATCACTCACCAATCCAGTTAGAAATGGACATCAAGTTGGCCCCTAGAAACTAGCCCTTCGGGTTCGAGGCTTTCTGGATTCGGGACCCTTCCTTCTTGAGTAACCTTGGTGGAAATCTTGCTTAGACCAAGGAAGAAACCGTATGCACACTTTCCAACTTATATTGAAGGAGTTGAAAAAGAAAATCAAAAGTTGGAATAAAATGGAGTTTGGGAATATTATGAAAGAGCAACTACATCTATAGGAGCTTATGAATGATATACAACAAAGAATAATCACATATGGAAGAACAAGAGCTCTTTCTCTAGAGGAGGTTCAAACCATAACTCAAATTGAAGAATGAAGAAATCAAGAGGAAGTTCTATAGAAGAAAAAATCTGCAAGTGGCTCAGAGAAGGGGAAAGAAACACTCGTTTCTTCCACAAATATATGATCCAACATTGCCAGCAGAACATAATCTTCTCTCTGAAGGACTTAACAAGGAACTGACTAGTTCATCATGAGGAAATGGAGAGTCTCCTGGTAGACCATTTCCAAACCCTTCTCTCTAAATTGGATCATGATAGACTGGATGCCATCCAATGCATCACACGACATATTCCTCGTCTTATAAGTCGAGAGAAAAACACGGCTCTAATGAGGACTATTACTTTGGACGAAGTGGTTAAGGGGATGGCTCGTAATAAAGCATCGGACCCTGATGGTTTCATTGTATATTTTTTCCAAGTAACTTGGCACTTTATGGGACCGAACATCCTTGAGGTTGTGGAAGAATCATGACGATCCCAACAGGAAAGTCTTGCTCTTAAATCCACTTTTCTAGATTTAATCCCTAAATCAACGCAGTTAGATGAAACGTAAGGTTTTTGACCAATTGCCTTATGTAATGTAATTTATAAAATTATTTCCACGATTATGGTCAAGAGACTGAAACCCTTACTTCCAGTTCTTATCTCCGCTGAACAGACTAGTTTTGTTCAAGGTAGCTAGATCTTGGATGGGTGATTACCTCTCAGGAAGTATTCCATTCCCTTACACATCTCAAATCTAAAGGCATGCTTATTAAATTAGATCTTTTTAAGGCATACGACCGTATTAGTTGGCCCTACCTTCTTAGTATTCTGATAGCCTTTGGATTTGATTCTCGCTGGATAGATTGGGTGTCCTCCCTTATCTCTACCCTTGCCTTATCTATTCTCCTTAATGGGTCTCCAACGCGAACCTTTAACCCTTTCATAGGGCTGAGGCAGGGAGATACCCTTTCCCCCTTCCTCTTTATCCTCATTACGGAAGGCCTCGACCAATATATTAAATCAACAATCCTCTCAGGCTCTATTCATGGCATTCATATTTAGGGAAATGACCTCCCTCTTACCCATCAACAATTCATGGAAGATATCATGTTTTCTTCCAAGTTACCCTCCGAGAAGCTAGAACACTTAAATTCATTAGGGGATTTTTGAGGTCTAAAATGGAACTCCTAAGGAAATTATAAAATAATAGTGTAAATAATAAACTAGGATTAGATGACATCCTCAAATTTTAGAGGGAAAAAACAAGAAACTATTTTTTCAACTTATCTCCCTATGGGTTTACTCAATTTTCAAGGGGAAACACTCATTGGATGAATAATGTGATTCCTCATCCAAGGAGTACCCATGTTTCATACTTTCGATGGACCATGCTACACCAAAACTGAGAAATACATGAAAAATGTGATCGCAATCATGTGTTTTCATGTATTCCTCATTTTTCATGTAGCAGGGTCCACCGAAAGTATAAAACATGGGTAGTCTTTGGATGAGGCATTAGTTTTTGCATCCAACGAGTAATCCTACTCAAAATTTAAGAAAAATGTTAGGGAGATAAGTTGAAAATACAAATTGAAAAAGTAGTTTTGTTATTTTTTAATTTTTTACTCCAAAAATGGTGAATCATCCTCCATGGTTGACATCATCATCTTGAATCTTATTTTTCCTTTTAAAGTTTATTTTGGTTGTACATTTTTCTTAGGAGGCCCATTTTAGACCTCAAAAGTCCCCTAATGGATTCTCTCTAACTTCATGCAAGCCTCTGGTACTATGATTAACAGTGATAAGCCTAATATATACTTCTTCAATACCTCGGTTTCTACCCAATCCTTCCTTGCCAGAACTTTAGGGTTTTGTATTGGATCGCTCCCATCCAAATATTTGGGCATTCCCTTGGTCCTAAATTCTCTTAGAATGTCTTGCTGGAACGACCTCTTGAATGAAATCCAATCCCACCTCCAAACTTGGTCTTTTCGAACCCTGAATATCACTCGTAGAATGGTTCTTCTAAAAGTTTTGCTTCAATCCATGCCAATCTATCAATTGTCTGGTTTGGTTGCTCCCAAATCTACCTGTGCAAAAATGGTAGAGACTTTCAAAAAAAAATGTGGAGAGGAGCACAGGAGGCAAAAAAATGGGCCCTAGTCTCCTGGGAAAAACCCAAACCTAAGTTGGTAGGGGGACTAGGGCTCTGGGAACCTTAAACTTTAAATCAAGTCTTGGGAGCCAAAATATGGTGGAGATGGATACACGGAGGACAAGACATATGGAAAACTATTTGGACTCACAAATTCCAAATGCCCTCTAAGTCAAAACATATCTTAAGAACTCACCTAAATCCAAAAGGATCTTCAATATGGAATTTGGCTTCAACCAATAGAGATCTTATTCGAACCCACACCTTCTGGGAAATACGGGATGGAAGACGTGCTCTCTTCTGGCAAGATTCTTGGCAACAGAGAGCCAAACTCTTTAGATGACCTAAACTTGCAGATCTTTTCCTATATACAAATAGCCTAAACTGCACCACTATGGAAAAATTCTCGAAGCACCCTTTGAGTAATGGTTGGAGGCAATGGAAGGAGAGACAATATTGGCCTAATCCCCCTAATACAGATTAATGGACGGTCTTGGGGTGGGAACTCCAATCCAGAAAACTGGCAACTCTAGAAGGCACATACATTTTGTGATGGGGCTATACAACCAAAGGCATGTTTACCATTAAAGAAGCCTATAAAATAGCTATGGAATAGTCCTAAGAATACAGAAAATATGGACAAGATGATACTAGCCAAAATTCTCCTATTTTCTATCGTTGGCATGCCGGCGAAGGATTCTCACATGGGACCAGCTTTAGGAAAGAGGAATCCAGGGACCTTCGGGAACATCTATTAAATCACTTCCCCTTCACGGATCAATTGTGGCAAAGCATGGCAAACCTTTTTGGACATATGGATAAGGATATTACTAGCATAAAGTCCACCCTATAGATGTGGCAAGTCGGGCTCTTCTCGAGCATTATCCTTAACAAAGCATGGAATTTCAACCTTGGATTTCTCCTTTGGGCTCTTTGGAAAAAAATGAATTGTCGAGTTTTTAAAATCTAGAGCCTACCTCAATCAGAAGTTTGGGTAGGGATCACACATAATATCCGTGAAATAATCCTAGCTGAGAAATGACATCCTGAAGATTGGCAAGTGGTGCCACATCAATCCGGTATCCTTATAGCTCTAAATCTGACCCCACAAATGTTGGCTTCAACATCTTGTAAGCTTCGGGTATCCCCTAAATATTCTCCTTCCAAGTTCTCTGTTCCTCCTCCAAGATTTCTTAAATTAAATTTCAATGGGGCCTCTAAGGGTAACCTTGAAGATGCAGCGTTTGGGGGAATCTTTCGAGACTCCACAGGTTAGGCGATATATCTGTATGCAACAAATTATGGATATGCAAGTAACAATGAAGAAGAATTTAATGCAATCAAGCACGGTCTCCTCATTGCTAGACAAAAGGGATTCAAAAATCTGGTAGTGGAAGGAGTCTCGAATCTGGTTATAGAGACACTTAAAAAGATTAATCAAGGAGCTAATTGGGAAAAGCTAAGCCAAAGATGTCAAACAACTCATATTGTGCAGGAGTTAAGAAACATTCTCCCTTGTTTTGAATATATCATCTTGTCGCATGTCATTAGAAATGGCAACAAAGTTGCTAACTTTCTGGAAAACTGGGCGTGCGCTCATATGGGGTCAACCTTAGAAGAATAATGGAAGAATGAGCCTCCTGAAGATCTAGAACCGCTGGCCCAAATTCTGGCTCATGATTAGTAGGTGGATTAGCATGGTACAAGTTTCAGTAGACGTGAACCCCGATTGGGGTGAGATCCAGGTCATTTTCCCACTCGGGACCTCGATCAAGAAATCAACTATGTTTAATTTGATGGAGTGGCCGTGCCAGGCCTACGAAAAGAGGGGAAGGTATGAGAATATGGGAGTCCGTGTGTGATCGGATGTAAGGGGCAGAACCTTGTTCCTACAGAGCAGAATCTAGGTGGTGGAGATCCACTTTAATCTCCCTACAATCTCGTGTAACCTTATTGTAATGTTGCGAGGTTGGAAAACTTTGAGTGCTTCTCTAGGTGCAAGCTTGGCAAGCAAGATCATCTAGAGCAAAGCAACCAACGCAGGCTCCAAGGTGAAGGGTATAAGGTATGTTATGCTTCTTTCTGACCATCTCTATCATTGAATTCCTAAAACTGTGCATATTTCTTGTACGTCTTCGGTCTTGGTCTATGGATGGATGAAATTTCAGTCTGATGTCTGTTTGTTTGATGAGAAGGTTGAAAGGAATAACTTCTATCTTGAATCTGATAGTTCCGAGTCTGTTTTAGTCTTATATGATATTTTAATTCAGCGTATGGGAATGCATGGCAAAAGTTAATCTCCCACATTTTTGTGGGATGAATGTAATGTATGACGGGTATGGAAGTTTCCATATTCGACCTTACCAGCCTTCACCTACATCGTGTATGATGGTAATTCTAGTTTCAAAAACTGATGTTCTTTATCAATTCGGGAGGAAGCTCAAGGAAATGGCCGAGGGGTTATCCCTCGAGAGAACCAAGACCCGTTTTAGAATCTATTTTCTTAGTAATATGATTATGGATATGGTGTGGGTAACAAAGGAGAAGCACCGATGGAGGCTGCATGGTCCACTTGGTTGTATTTATAAACACTATGGCACTAATATTACATATACTATGTTTTTGTTATTGAATAATGTCTCAAGTGCCATTAAAGTGAGAGGTGACCCATTTGTAGTGTGGTGTGTGGCTGCTTGCCCATTGTTTTGGCTTAGTGATTACCTTGCAGTTCAGTCTATCATGCCAAAAATGGCCCGAACAAACACAGTGAAAGGAGAACTATACACTGGAGGTCGTAGAAGGAATTGGAAAAAAGGATCTCGGGTAAAGAGAGGGGAATCCTCCTCACAGTCTCCCAAAAAGGTTTGCCGCAAATCTCTGGCCGAACACATCAGTGATGTCGCACATGCATATATCAATGACACTCCTAAACATGTGAGAAAGATGATAGCAGGGTGGGAGGCTGACCTCAACCATCGAGCAAAGTAGGAGATGCAAGAGGACGACTAGGAGATGTTGGTTCTGGACCCAGGCCACACTCGTGGCAAGGTTACTCAATGTAAACAAATTATTCATCTTTATTGGATGATGAAGAATATCGTGGTCAGGTTTATCATGTACACTACTGAATATACCAAAACTGATCCAGGACTCCAGGAGATACAGAAGGACTTCCAGTTGCTCCAATTTCAGATCCAACAACATAATGTTCACCTACAACGAATTGAGAGGCACCTTCAATGATGCCCTCACTATTTTGAGATTTTAGGTTCTAGTGCAAAGGGTTTTGCCTCGGTTGAGTCCTCTAAGGACTAAGCAGTAAATGTTTTTCATTTAGTTTCTAAAAATTTTGATGTTGTCTATGTCGATTATTAGCAATATAGTAAGTTTGACAAGTATGATCTGACTTTAGACATTAAGGCCTATAAGGATGAATTTGATATGCTCAAACACTTTAGATTTTGGATAACTTATAATGTTTTCTAATGGCCAATAGACTTGGTTTCCCAATGGCCAGGTTGAGGCCACAAAATGTTTATGTTGATGTAACATAGTTCAATCATGAATGAAAGGTCCCACTATGCTTACAAAAATAAATAAATTCATGATGTCATTTTTATTTTATTTTTAAAATAAAACTTATGCAAATTGACATGAAAATGTATATCTCATCTACTTAAAGACTAATATAACAAATGTTTTTAAACAAATTTTCTTTTCAATTTGTAAGATACTGTTGTTTTTGTTTTTTGTCCCTTGCTAGATTGAGTCTAGGTAGGGCTAACCCTAATATTGGATGGAATAATGGTCGTGATGTGATGTTATCACTAAGATTGTGTGAAACTTGGTTAAGCTTGGATACCCCTTAGGATAGTTTAATTCCCCTGAAGGTGGCTCCCATCCTCAACTCCTCCCATAAGATTTGAGTCAATAGCTTGATGAAAACTAAACCCTACACAAATCAATAGCTCTACAACTCATGGGTAATTTGTATGATAATATTGCTTTTAGCTTCCTATTAAAAAAATCAATTGCATTAACAAATAACCTCATAACTTGCCATATTTAATCTCATAAAAGTAAACTATATACTATTTAAGTTTTTTTTTTTAATTGATAGAAATAATTAATGAATCTAAGTAGAAAGAGGCTATGATCTGATCATCCGTTCAACTTACAATATTTGAAATAAACTATATGCTTACGTTAAAAAAATAAAAATTAAATAGGATAAGAATCATTAATACATCTCAAAAGTAAGAGGATGAGAGTTTAATATAATTAAAATTATTCTTTCCTTCTTACAAACAATAAAATCCACCACAACTAAATATTTGATTTTCAAAACTCATTTTTAAATCGTAACTTTAAAAATAAATAATATATAATTGTATAGGTAAAAAATAATAAGCAACTTTTATAAATTAATATATGTTATATAATAAAGATAGAATATTTATGTTTATGGGGTTTTGGATAGACAATACTTTGGATAGAATATGATATTTTGTTAAAGCACTCTTTGATGTAAAATTATTGATTCAAATGATAAAAAAATAAATCGAATGAAATAAAAATATAATATTTAATTTAAAAATTATATATATTTATATTTTAATTATTATTTTAGTCATAAAATTTAATGATAAAATAAAAATTATCTTAATATTTACATATATTTTTAAACTTTTATTTATATAATATTTTATCTTTTATTTTTCATTGTGTTTAAAACAAACTTTTAATCCACACCTACAACTTCAAATTGTGATATGTGAGTTGGGGTGTGTAAAGCAGATGCTCATGTGATGTGTAGTGAGATGAGAGTTGTGCTTTATTTTTACAGGTGTGAGATGGCTTTATCTACCCATTTCAAACTCTAACGACATCATTAAACTGCCATGGACATTTTCTTTCGAAGCAATCATTGTATTCACTTTTTCTTAGGTTTAAATTGGGTGATAAAAAATTAGTGAATTGTGACTTTTTATGGTTTAAAATATAAAACAAGTGTTCACAATAATTGTTAAGATGTTTAGATATTTTAATAATTATTGGGATGTTTGGATATTTAGATTGTTTTTAAATTAAATTGTGTTATGTAAAATATTTTTCTATACATTATTAATTTTAATTTCCATGATACTAAACAAGTTTAAACTATTTTATTAATTTCTATCATCTTTTTAGTAAATTAAGTTACTTATCACTTGGCAAAAAAATCCTTATATCACTTGACAAACGAATCCTTATAGAATTTTTCACTAATGCGTTGATTTTCATTTATTTTTAATTAAAAAACAATAAAAATCTTCTAACAAATCTTTATAAAAATTTCCACTACTTTGTTAAATTTCATTGTTCTTTTAATAAATAAATAAAAATTCCCCTACTTCAGTAATTTCTATTATCTATTATCTGGGTTAGCCATCACTTGAGAAAAAATTCCTAAATATGAATATATGGGTTACTTTGATATTTATTGAAGACATTTTATGATTGTGATATATTTGGTAGTAGTTAATAATAACAGTATGTACTTAATAATTTTTGTAATTGTAATGTTAATATGTTATAACATTATTGTTTTTAAAAATAGATTAACATGTCGGTAGGACATTATCACTTCAAGTTTAGAATCTTAAAACAAAGCTTTAGTGCTATAAATAAAATTGGAATTTATAAGCTAATAAAACTAGTTTTATTAAATCTTTCCCATGTTCTAGGTTGGAATTTGAATTCCAATTATCACTTCACTGTTTCAAATAAGTTTAGAATCTTAAAACAAAGCTTTAGTGCTGTAAATAAAATTGGAATTTATAAGCTAATAAAACTTGTTTTATTAAATCTTTCCCATGTCTTGGGTTGGAATTTGAATTCCAATTGACCCGTTATTTGACGGTTCACAGCAACTTACTGAAAGTTCGAAACTTCTTAATGAAAATTATTAATGTGTATATCATAGTTACCAAATTCAAATTTGAATTTGGATTCGATTTGATATAGGAAAAATTGGACTATCCAAAATTCAAAGGAAAAAATTCAAGAATATATATCTTAAAATTAACATATAATTTTCCCGGATGTCAGTGTACACAACAACTATTAAGGGGGAGGCAGAATGGGATGGCAAGTGGCCTTGCCACATGGTCATCCATAACACTACACTCCATTCTAAAAAATAGATTAACATCGGCCATAAATGGCATTTAAGTTGGCGCTGCCTTCACTCCGCTTGTATCTACCCACCTCGG
Source organism: Pinus taeda (assembly GCA_000404065.3). Taxonomy (NCBI): domain Eukaryota; kingdom Viridiplantae; phylum Streptophyta; class Pinopsida; order Pinales; family Pinaceae; genus Pinus; species Pinus taeda. The sequence goes on from APFE031462750.1 coordinate 16,419, forward strand.
CTTAGCTCCATGGAGACCTCAGGTGAAATTAATTCCACTGCCCCTGTCTCTTATTCTCTGCCTCTGCAATGTCAACGCCCCCAGGCTTCCGCTGCTCCAAGTTCTCGAACCGCCACAGGTAGACGATGCAGCATTCTATGCTGCACTATTTTTTGCCCAGGACTTCATTATTCTCAAAGCCTGCTCTGCAATATTATCATCCACTGGGCGTCTCTAGCTAATCCTCCCTCTGAACCATACCCTGGAAGAAATTCTCCTACTCTTGGTGTCAACATGCCCAGAACTCACCATAGAATGTGGAGTCGTAGAGGCGGCAGCAGAGGAGGATCAACGCCACCCCCTCCATATTCGGCCTCTTAAACCACCTCCTCTTCAGCTCATCAGGCTACAGGTCGATACCCAAACACTCGTAGTGGCAGAGGCCGTTCACGACCTCTCCACCTCCATCCGACGCCCCCTGCTTCTTCCCTCCAATCCACAGTTGCCCCTCCACTCAGCCCAATTCCTCTATCGCTTCTCCTTGAACAAACCCATCATTACCACCACCATACCCATTACCTTTCACAAGGACGAGCAAGATACAGAAGGTGGTCGCCACTCTAGAATGACGTCTGCCAGAGTCGAGGGGAGCTCACATTCCATCACCTTCCACGAGGAGGAGCAAGCCACAGAAGGTGGTTGCCACACCAAAGTGGAGCCAGCCATGGCCAAGACGAGCACTCATTGTGCAGGGATGAAGCAAACTGGGAAGGAGATAGACCAGGAACATCATGACGATGAAGACATGGATCCTTATCATTGTTTTGTCATGGAGGAACAATCGGCGAAGCAGGCAGATGACATGGGTGCTTCGAAGAAGGCAGATGACGACATGGAGGATTACAGGTGCTTTGTTATTCAGGAACACCCATCGTCTCCACAACGCACCTAATCGGCCACACAACCTGCCACGTGTCGACTATTCTCAGGTTCTGGGAATTATGCTATTTGGTTTTTTTATGGGGTTTTCAGGAAAACTTGCTGTTACTTGGTTAAGTGGTAGATTTTTTGTTTTTTCTGATAAAATGTTTAAAAACCATGTGTAATTGTTGGTTTCCCCTGCGTGGGCAGCAAGATAACACTGGTAATCTCTTTTTTGATTGGGACTAGTTTCCCATCATGGGCAGTCCAAATTTTGTTTTGCTATTTTTTGCCCTACACTATGGCATGGACAAGCACAGGCTAAAGCCTTAGTGTACCATATTTTTACAATAATAGAATTTAGCTTAATTTAGAAAAAAGAAAATTAACATATAATTTAATTATTTATTTTCAAATTTTTTAAAAGTTGAAATAAATAATGATTTCAAAACTTTCAAGAAAATTCATTAAATATTTCTGTTATATGTACATTTTGTTCAATATAAAGAATGAGATCATGGATATTAAAAATAAAAATAAGCCTCAAATTGATTTCCACATACTGAAGAATTTATATCTCAATCATTATTCTTTTCAAATCCAAATTTATTTAACATTATATGTGTATATTAGCTTTGTGGTGGACTACAAAAAATGAACTCTTTTAATTGAATTACATACTTTGATTTGCAATAAAGCTATAATCCATCTTAATAATTATAATCATCCAAAAAATTATGAAAATGAAAAAAAATATTTTAAATCTTTACATTTTTATATATAAAATTTACACTTCTCTACAGCATTTAATTAAAACACTTTTAATTTTTAATAAAAAACACTTACTGTTATTTAATTCCAAATTTTTAATATAATCTTTTTAACCTAAAAATCTTGATTTCTTGTACTTCTTAACGCATATTTTTTCATCACCCAAAATTTTGTATCATATTCTGAGGGGCGTATTTCCAGTGAATCGAATCGAACTTGATAACTATGATGTATATTGAATATTTTTTATTTGTATTTGACGCCTCTGGGAAGTAATTTAACCGTGAAATTCTATCGTACTATTACCACGTCTAGAATTGGAATTTGAGAGGAAAATGTTTGTTGTAAGGAATTTTAGTAGTATTTGAGATTTAAAAATTGTGCATAATCATCTTCTTAATGTGTTATGAGATTTATAATCAAATTTACAAAATGTTTTTTTGATGGCTCATTATTCTTAAAAAAAAAAATTAATAATTTATCCCAAATTGTGTTTCATTTTGGCTAAGGCCACTTAGTGAAAACTATTCAAGTTTATTTACCAAAAATAACCAATTGTGTGTGAGGAAACTCTTGGTGCGAGTTAGGCCATGGCTCTATTGGTTAAGTACTTTTGATTGCATGCAAATCTAATTATATGATTTACCAAAGAGTCGGTCACATCATTTTATGGACAGAGCACAGAGCATGGAGTAATGGTGTAAGGAGTAGGTGTACATTTATGTTGCTTCTTAAATATTTACAAAACTATCAAGGTTTTTTGTTAACGCTGTGAAAATGACTTGAGAAGATGTGACGATTTGACGCTATGGAAACTGTTTGAGGAGGTGTGAAAACTGTTAGATTTGATGGATGGGTCTGTTTTGAAATTCCAACCCCGCTCACACCTCTATTTGAGTAGCCAATTATTGATATTGAGATTCAAGCATAAGAAATTATATATCATAAACATAATATATGTGGGAACATGGCATCTCATTGAGCATATTGAAAATGGTATTGAATTTGTGAAGTATGGACTTATGGATAGTATGAATGTTGAAAATGTATTGAATCTATGAAGTATGGACTTATGGATAGTATGATTATATGTAACATCCCGGGTAACCTCGCAAGAAAATGCATGGAGTTAAAAAGTTTTTACATAATTTACCTACATATAACTATCCAAATTACTATTCCAGATTCCTCACTAACCCTTAGATAGAATCTTCATCATTACATAGAGTAACTTTAGTAAAGGAGTAGTAAATTACATAACCATTGACAACCATTGTTGTAGCACGTTAACATAAACTTTCTGATGCAACCTTGCATCATTTTCATGATTCATTTAACTAAATTAGTTAATCACATATTTGATATGTTACATTATCTCATGCAAGGAATCCACATCATAAAATTAGCACAACAGGTAGGCAGCCACATCATTAGACACTGATATACCCTGGAAACCCGTAGGGTGAAAACCAGAAGCGTTTAAGTTTATTATTAAAAGCTTGTGTGGGTGTTCACCCTTCACTTAATGGTTTATAAGGGAGTATATCCCTTAACCATTGTCACAAATATTACAATGAAATATCATTTAAATACAATATATCTAGCTAAAACCTATTACAATCATCATGATATCATTTACCCACAAACCTTCAATCTTTATGTCATTGTGACTTAGTTGTTCCATCAGTGGACCATCCTACAACTCATGCTCATCTACATGGACCATTAGTTCTTTACTTGCCACAATGTTAAACATAATTTATCCTTTGCACAAGTTACCATCCTTTGCTGCCATTATTGTCGTTAGCAAACTTTCATATATTTCATATCATGATTACATAGAGTATTAATCAACCAATAATAAATCTTTAATATTGATTCTTAAATATCTAATGTGTATACATGTAATATAAATAAAATATCACAACATGCTTCTTCTAACAACCCTAGTCATCTCACAACCCTAGTCATCAAAGCATGTCAAAATAAATACCACGTTACTATGATCCTTCTTGCACAAATACACATCTTTTCCAAAAGAAAACCATAGTAACCATCCATTTTCATTCAAAGGATACTAGCATATTAGCTTTGATTTTCGTGCATGTAATTAGATCAAACTTATTGAAAGAAAGTTAGTCCCTAAACCTCTTTGTGCATGTAGCTAAGTAATCTTTCCAATACAATAGATATTATTATTGTTATTATTTTTATACATGCAAATGCATGTCCCCTTCTAAGGGTAGGCTAACATAATGGATACTGTTATCGTGTATGGCTAATGCATTTATTGCATTTATTGCTTGTTTCTGTTTTAAGGTCTAACATAATAATTATTCTTTTCTACACGCAATTTCTCTTCAAAAGGTCTAACACAATAACTATATTGTTTCCATGCACGTTTCTTTTCAAAGAATCCAACATCATAGGTGTATTTTTCATAGATGCAAAGACCATATCTCATTTCAAAAGATGAAACACAATATTTCTATTTTTCGTGTAAACAAATAACATATTTCTTTTCAAGAAAACACAGTATTTCTATTTTGTACATATTGATAAACTTATTTCCTTTCAAAAAAGATAAAACTTCATAGTTCTATTTTGTGCATATTACTCATCAATAAAATCTAATAAGATAAGCACATATTCTTCTTTAAGAGTTTAATGGTTCTCTTTAGAAATCTAATGCATAGGAATCATGTGAATAACTTCAAAGAAATTAATAGTCTAAGTTTCTTTATTTTTTCTCAAGCAAAGTTCACATGCATTCTTTATGAAAATAACAAGACTTCTTAAATCTTTTTGTGTGCAAGATTCAAGTGTATTCTCTTTTCAAGAGAAACAACATCTCAAAGAGAAACAACATCCCTAACTTATCTTGTCATGTGCATGAACTTAAGCAAACCTTATCAAGAACACATACATCTCTTCAACATATTTTTTTTTAATAAAATAATCATCGTTTCTTTATCTTTAATGCATTTTTTCATAGATAATCTTTTCAAAAAAATGATTTTCAAAAATTAACATACTTATTTATATTTTTATGCAAAAAAATTCCTATATATTCTTTCCCAAAAGCAAACTAACACAAAATAATTTATATATACAGTATTCTTAAAAACAAATAACGTGCCTATCCATCTTTTTATAATTCCACATAAAAATAAAGAATAATAAATGTATATATGTCAATCATGTAGAAATTATTCAAGTAAAAATCCTCTTCTTCTCCTGCATTTAAGGGGTGAAATAACCTCCTCTTCTCCTGCGTTTAACTCATCCATCAAAAGAGAGAAGTCAGTGTTGGAAGGGGTGAAATACTCATTATTTGCTTTGAAATAGTGTAAACCATCGAAAGTGAAAAGCAGAAAAACTTACCTCTGCATCATACATTATCATACATTTGCATCTCCAATTACAATGCACCATTCAATCCAAAGGCTCCAAGGCAAATCACACCATTGAATCCCAAAGCTCCGAGGAAAATTGCCATTGTGAATTGCCACCAGGGTTTGAATATGACCATATTCTACTTTTAAAAATTTAAAAGAACCGTTTTTTGTGATGGGTCTTGAAAGGTATAGAAAGAATTTTTTACGGTTTACTTTTTAACAAAAACATCATTACTACCCTCTCAAAGAGCTGAAAACATGTCTAAAAACATACATGGGCAATAGTTCTGGAATTTGATCAATAATTAAGTGTTCTAATATTTTATTGACTCTTCAATAATTAAGTGCTGTAAATTTGGAATTCCTTTCATTATATTTGTTTTTATTTAAATAAATTAAGTGTTGTAATATTTTATTGGCTGGTCAATAATTAAGTGTTGTAATATTTGGAATTCCTCTCATAATATTTGTTATTATTTAAATAAATGAAGTTTATATATTGTGTTGATTTTACTAAAAACTTAATTTTTATCTAGATTCCATGTGATTATGATGGTGGAGAGGATGGGCACTTTAGAGGATAGCTTTTGGTCAAATCCAAAGCCTTTGAGATAGAAATTTCTTGTTGGGAAGCTTTTCTATTCACATTGGTGGAAGAAATCCATTTTTTTTAAATCTAAATTGAAAATATTGAAATAGGAGCGGATTGATTGTAATGACAGTGAGCTGGGTGTGAGTAAAATAGATTTCTAGACTTGCCCATAATTTTTTTATGTCTTTGGAAGAATAACTCATAAGTGGAATCTGAATGGTTTGGGAGTTGTGGATCCCATCCATGAGTAAAACAACCTTCATGATTCAACAAATTATTTAGTTATGGTCATGTTGTTTTTTTCTTATTATAAATATATGAAAAAAATTAACATAGTTGTGTGATTGAAAATTATCTTTTGAATTAAACCTTTATTAATATGTAAGACCTTAAACGGGGTATCAGTATGGGCAAGGTGCTTCTTTTTTGACTTGGTTAACCAAATCTCTCACTCATGATACTCAATTATGGATGATGTTACTCGATTATGGTGCGAAATGGGTGTACAATGGCAGGTAAAAGATACTATGATTGAAAGGTAAAATTTTCAGCATAACATTTTTTTATGAGTAACATAAAAACCCGAACGTCAAAAAAATTGTTTGACGAATAATGAAGAATCCAAATTCCAACCCTCACTGCCACAACATCTTACAGCAAAACAAAAACATGAATTTTTGTAGAAAATGACCGAGAACCACATTCTGAGCACACCTCTATGGAACTTGAAGATTCCTCCGTACGGATTGTACAAAAACAATAAAAACCACAGTCAATCGTACTGTGACAACACACTTCAAAAAATAAACCTAAAACTGTTGTCATTATCTAAACATTGTTTATCCTCATTAACCCTCAGGTAAGATATCTAAGGCGAATAAAGAATGTGAAGAGTGGTTCTCAAGAACTGAACCCTACCTAAATTTTCATTTTAACTATCATGTTAAGAAAATAATCCAGACGTAAACCAAGTTAATATTTCACCATATATAAATATGTGACTTTTATATTACGTGATAGAAAGATTCCATCATTACTTTCTACTTAAACTCTTTTTACTGTTGTTTTTTTAGGCAGTTCTTTTTAGCATTTGTTTTACTCATTTGTTTTTACTGCGTAGTCTTTGTTTTCGTCTCTTGGTTTTGTGGGATCATTTATTGTTAGAGAATCTATTATATTTCTTTCCAATTGCTAGAAACGATTTAAAAATAATGCCACAAGAATTTTATTAGTCTATTTTGATGTCTTTAACATTAAAGTTAAAGTTGAAATGACTCTTATTTTGTTATTTTGTTTATTTGAGTGAAATCCAATTTGTTTTTAGTGCTATTTTTTGGAAGTTTTTTTAATGAGGTTTTTTGGTTTAATTTCTCTAAAATCCATCAAAAATTTATTGAAATCACAAACTTGATGGATAACAGATGCACAATAAAAGTGCCCATTAAAATCCAAAAAAAATGAAATTACTAGTCTTGGTTCTTTAATGCTCTACTCTCTTTATTTTGTTTATTTAATCAAATTCCTTCTCTTAATTCTTTGCTCTACTCTTTTTTTTTTATGTGAATCAAATCATTCCTTTGGGTTCATGACGGGATGTGTAGTATAGACTATTAAGCTTTGGAGGAGGGCTCTTTCTTTTTGGCACTAATATTTTTATATTGTAATTTTAGAGTATTGTCACTTTTTCTAAAATCTAATCCCTCAAAAGAAGTGGAGGCGGCTGAAGGTCAATTGTGGAATTGGCCATGGCATACAATAGTTGGTGTGGCAATCATTTTTCAAACAAAGTTTGTCGAAAACACACATTAACGTGTTAGCAATTTTATTTTTTTTAAACAAATTCCAAACAAAACGAAAGATTTCGTAATTATTGCATCAGTTTATCACACTTCTGTGTTTTGAAATGTTAAGGCTTTTGAAATTAATGCGAGAAGTATTTTGCGGGAATTTGTCTTTTTGCGTGAAATTTTTCGAAATATGATTTTTTTTTAGAAGTTTTTTTGTGATCTGGGTCTCCGAGACCTATTAAATTAATAAATATGAGTGGGGCCCGCATGAATTATTAATCCTACAAATTGAACTATAGCCATTTTGCAATTTTGAGAATCTGGTCTTGGCAATTTGTTTTAAAATAATAAATTGGAGTAAATTACCAAGATTTTGAAACATGATTTTATCCGTTGTATGATTTAGCTGGGTCATTTTGTAGGACCATTAGTGAAAAATGAAAAATTAATAAAAGTTAACTAAAATTCAATATTTACAATGAATGACTATTGAACTTAATTAGTTACAAAAATTGAATATTTTACAGCTATTTACATTTTTAGTCCAGGCGAGAAAACATCAAACCTCAAAGGAGTGCCATTTACAAACCGGTTGACCAAATGAGTTGAAACAAGTATCGATGGAAAGCTTGTGAAAAGTCGGATTCAATGAAACAATCAAAACATAAATCCAACGAAGATAAAAAAAATGATAAAATTGTAAGACAATTAACTTAAATGAAAATCATAAAAGATGCTTTAGCTAAAAATTTATAGAAAGGGTCCCCATTGTTTGAGTCATAAATAAAAAAAATGGGGGGGTTGTGTTTTACCACAACAACGGTGACACATGGGAGAAGAACCAGTTATTTCTGTTTTATATGAATGAGATTTTCCTAAAATTAAAGTAAAAATGATTAAAGAAGAGAGAATTATTTTTGAAATGTTTGACTAGGTTCATTACTCTGAATAAAAACAAGAATCATCTAACTGTAATTTTTCTTAAAATTCCTCATAAATCAAAATATCTCATAACTCTATATCAGTATCTAATTAGTTGTAGAGATAAAGCAGTGGTCACTTTACAACATAGATTTTAAAATATACTCATTTGTCACAGGTAGAGTCACTGCTGCCAGCAAACATCTATAGTCTCGACAGGGTTACCTTTTAATCATCAATGATTCAAAATCCCATCTATTTAAGAATTGACCTAGAGGTAAATCCATTTATATATGTTTATCTTCTTTCTATTTGTTTTTATTTTTTAGTTCTTAAAAGCCATTGTCCTAGTTTGGTAGCCATATAGTTGACAATGCCATTCACTGGTTATAATTGGACTGAACAAGCTGGCTCCTAATGAGACCCCTTGTCTTATAATTGTTTGCAATCATAAGCCATTACCCTGGTTTGTTTAGCAGTGTTGGTAATGTCAGCGTATTTTTCCCCTATGATTATGGTAATTAGGTTCATGATGAGACCTCTTATCTTTTAAGTTTAAATACATTTTTGGATTACACTCTAAAAAAACAAGACTTTTTGGATAGGGAGAATTATTGACTCCTTAAGAGTCAAGAATGACAATTTCAAAGTTAAGGGTACTTCACTGTAAAGTGTCTTTACTTGTTTAAAAATAACTTTTCTTGACTGATAATAGAATTTTGAAAGATCTTAATAAACTATTGAAATCTCAAAATAATTACAATTTTGATGAAAAAAGAAATTTCTCAGATTTTATGATACTCTGTCAACTTCTATTGTTATGTAATCTCTTCCCTAAGTATGTCTACCTTTATAATAATAAAAACAAACTTTATTAAGAGATTTAAGAAAAGGCCAATAGTAGACTATTAACATTCTTTTTTTGTGTATCCTCACCATTGTTAGGTAACAAAAAGGTCTTTCGTCTAAATTAGGGCAGAGTCACCAAAATCAAAACTAAAAAATAAAAGGAAAAGAATTCCTAACTGAATTGATAAAAGAAATCAACAAACAAAAATAAAAATAAAAAGGTAAGAGCAGAAAAGAAAATCCAAGTTTTTTTTTTTTTTAAGATAAACTCCAACAAGAATTTTTATGCCAATGTGTCAACAAAATGAAGTAAAAGAAAATAATCATGTAACCATCCCTTCTTATGTCGAGATTCAGATAAATTTTACCTTACAGGGTTATAAGCATTTTAGACTTCAGATAGTAGTGATAATAAAATTCAGCCACAATGAAAAATTTATGTCTGGTATCAATATTTTTGTTTCAAAGCATCATCTTAATCATTTTCTAATAAAATGAATTCTTAAAGAAACAAAATAAAGGTTCAGAAACTTCCTAGTGTAGCTGTTTCGACGAAGATTATCGTTGCTTCTTGAAAGCAAATCAGGAAAAAAGTATAGGGCTTCAAAATCTTATATAGAGGAGGATTGAAACCTTTTATGAAGAGCTGCAAAACATATTTTTATATTAGCAGAATTTAAAAACAAAAATGAAAGTAAAGTAAAGTAATGAAAATAAATGAAAGCGGGTATATGAAACTTACCATTGAAGAATTGCATTTAATATTACTTGTGAGGTATCATCTTTTCCAATGCTAGCTAACTTCTTCTTTTAATTAAAATCAAAAGCATGAAGAATTTGAACTAACCGTAATCTTATAACCCAAAATCATTATTTGTTTTATTTAAACCAAAACAAGCAGTAAACTATAAGGAGATAATGCTTTGTGTTCAGGGAATCGAAAGTAAAACAAATCCATCAGAAATGAAAATGAAATTATGCTTCTTGCAACGATGAATGTTCTCATAATATTATAAGATTCATATCAACTCCATTTCCATAAATTGTCTAGAATTAAGACCAAATCCAAGATAATGAAATTTATATGTATAGAAGGGAAGGTCTTAAATTTCATATTAAATATGGAGTGGTATATCTAAAACTGAAATATAAGAGAAATCGAAATGATCTAACCTTGTTGCAAATTTCCTATCAATTTCTTTAATATCATAGTGATTACCCAAGATTGCCTTAAAATATTTTATACAACATAATGCCTCAGCGAATGTTTCGCATCGCAAGTTTCTTCACCATACTTGAATTCAATCCGCAATTTTTTCTCTTTGCCGATATGGGATATAACGATTGAATGTTAATGGAAAAGGGGCATGTATCAAAGTCTATCGCATCGGAAAATCTTAAGATAAGGTTTCATTTGAGCTTTGCGATGTGATATATTTGTTGCGGCGGAAAATTTGTGATATTGACGTATGCTATGTGAAAATATGCGATGCGATGGGGCGATGGCAATATCGAAGAATCGTTATATCGGGGATTAGGGAATAGTCACTTCGCACATCGCACATTCAGAATTGTGATATGAGCATATATAATAAAAATTACGATGAAGTGATTACGATATCGACATATTGGGACATTAGGAAATATTCATATTGGAAATTCCGATATTATTCTGCAACTGCGGGGATGCGATGAATGATGTGGAAAATTGGTGGGACCGGCTTTGGATCTTAAAAGGAAATCGGCGATCGACAAACTTAAGTACATGGTGTAACATTGTTGATACGCCTATGTCCGATGAAGAATAGACCCCATAAATTTATTACGTGAATTTAATATCATATCGGATTCGTAACATCAGGACTTTTAAACTTATGCCCCTACCATTATTGTGATTGAATGAATGCGATATTTTTAATGAACTTGATTTAAATTTTATATTGGGTCCGGAATTGTGTGAACATAGCAATATTGGCAAAATCAACTATCGGATATGTGAAATGTGAAATGAAATATACGATATGATAAATGTGCAATATTGCGAGATAATGAGTGTAAAAGAACATCAAATTCTTCTATCAGCAATATTTTATCAGTAAATGGTAAGAGTCACTTCCGATGGAATATTACGATACAAATAGTTGTGATATGGATGATGTAATATTGAAATGAAATAATTGATGAAAATGAGTGGGAAGGGAATATCACAAATGTATAATCATCGTAGTATCAGTGATATAAAAGTCAAGTTGAAATATTCCGATATGAATTTTGCGATAATGTTTTAAAGGCCTATTGGGCTTTCTAATGAATGAAAGCAAAATTAAAGAATGCTCAAATCCTAATGAACAAAAAATAAAATTTCCCTAAACCTTTTGCGGATTTGAAATGGGTTTGCTACTTACTTCAAGTTTTGGAAATGAATGAAAACCTACAAAGGAAACAAAACAAGAATAAGAAATAAACTGGGGAAAAGGAAAAACCAACAATAGATGAAAATAAACTGATAAATGTGTACCTGGAAGAAAATTGTCTGTAAATTTTATCTCATGAATCTTCAATTTCTTCTATGGATTTCTCAAAATTCAAATTTTGTTCAAAATCATCTCATTATTTATTCTAAATTAGAGTGTGAAATCAGCTTAAAGAAAATTAGTTTATTCATGTTCAGGAAATCTGAAATTCACAGAATTCACCATAAATGTAAATGAAAATATGCTTCCCTTTGAATTGCAACAATAATTATTACCTTTGCTCATTCCGTATTAACTTAACCGAAGTCTGTATTGTTAATGTGGTTGTTCAATAATGTCTTTAATAAATAAGTATGGTGCATATTACAACATCAAATAATAAACTAAAGATCAGAATAGAATAAAGCCACTGATTATGAAAGAATATAAACACATATTTGAATGTGTACACACAACAAAATGGACGCCCTTAAGGTCATTTTAACAAATTCCGAGGAAGATAACATGAACTTCATGTGTTTACAGCAAAAATTAAGATTGATTAATAATAATCGAATTGGCATTAAGCTTGCGAGATTAGATAGTCATATATTTTACGGGACAATGATATCAGGAAGCTTTTGCATCATCGAAATTTTCAACATAACAATCTAAGAAGAAAATCTTAGAAGGAAATGTCGAAAATAGAGAAAAGTGGCTCTGAGGTGATGTGTGCTAAGTGCATACTCAATTAAATTTAGTCAAGACATTATTCAAAATAGGCAAAGATGTAGTCATGGGTAGAAGTATTGCTGCAAGAAATTTTTTATTTAAAGATGGGAAGCGAAAATCCAAAAGTTTTCGATGAGAGGAAAATATTTCTTTGAACATGTATATGATATGAGAAGGGTTGATTGTTTTATTTATTTTTATCTGTAGAATTGTTAAAAATAAATTAACTATATAAGCAAACTAACTATATTAATTCTACTCATATCCTAACTATATACATAAAAATAACTAGGTATAGTCATATTTCCAATGTAACCACTCTCTCATTTTAATTCCTGCATATATGTATAGTTCAAACATTAGCAATAGAAATACAAATCTAATTAAAGTAAGAAAGCTAAATATGAAAGCAGAATGTACAGTTATTGTTAGCAACTTATTTAACATCTCCTTCTTTTGAAATGCCCTTTCCAACTGGATTTCAATTGGATCATAGAAATCTGAGTGGATTTCCATTAATGATTGGAAGAGATTAAAAAGAGAAGATAACATGCTAAATTGTGGATGTGAGCTTTTAGATTCACATGCCTGAAAAAATTGTTAGTGTTATGTGTAAGTGTTAAACTATTAATAATCTTCCATGAATGAAAACTTTCCAGATATTTTTCAAATGAGTTAATGAGAAATGGATGGAAATCTGTTAGATATAATGGAATATTATGAATTGAATTAGATTGTTGTTCAGTTGTAAAAATACACTCTCTTGTTGATACTGCCTTTGAAAAGATAGAAGCTTTTGATAAAAAAAATATCATCGATTGAAATTGGAATATTGATAGCTTTTGATGTTCATGATTATAATATGAAACTTCAATTTCCCAATAGAGCAATGCATCAATTGAGTGTTTTATAGTGCAATGTTCAATATGCTAGCATAAAAGTATAAAAAATTTGAAAAACAAAATCAGAAGTTAAATATGTCTAAACAAAATAAGTGAGGAAACAAAAATAAAATAAAATCACTAATGGTACAACTAATGTTACAATACAATTGGGATTTTTTTGAAATAATTTTTTTTTACAAGGATTGGCCAGAATAATGGAATTTGAATGATTGCCAATTCCAACTTGTGAATTAGAAAGAAAATTATGACAATGAATAGGAATGAGAGCTTGATCATGATATGAATCATAAATTGGAATGATTTATTGGATGTCAAAATCATGAAGATAATTTGCTGCTTGAGAATAAGGATTAGTTGGAATAATTTCTGAATTAAAGCATTCTTCATCCTCATATGTGTTTTGAATTTTCTCATGAGGATTAACTTGAGAAGAATACAAATCAACATCTTCATTGTCAGAGTAATTATCATAAATGACTTCACGATGTTTATTAGAATTTTCTTCGATCTCATCTAATGTATCAAAACAGGAAGGAATATAAAGTACATGTTTATTAATGGCAAAAGCATGATCAATTATTGTTTCTCTATCTTGATAAAAACTAATTGGCATTTCATTTAGATCAGCCTCTGGATTTTCTGAAATATCATTAATACTAAGAGGGGAAAATTACCATCAGTAAAAATATCAGGATAAAGAGGAAAATGAGAATCAGAAATAATGAATTCAAATGTTTCTCTATTTGAAAACTCTTGTGCATTCTAGTCATTATAAATTTCAAAGTCTAGATCATTTCGTTGTGTACTCATGCTTTCTTGAACAAGGTTGCTTTGCTGCTCTGAATTTGGCATTTTATCATCATGAAAGAATTCAGAAATTTGTACAATAGATTGTGTGTTATTGGTCACTTTGATTGTTGCTTTTACTTGTTGATTTGCGATTTGATTTTCTGAATTCAATACAGAGTAATTTCTAGGTTTCACGACAGCTCTTTCTCCAAAATTGTTGTTGTTGTCTTCTTACATTTGGATAGAAATATTTTCCAAGCTTTGTGAGACCACTTCATCATAATTTATTTGCACATTCATATTGGAATTCTCATTTATGTTGGAAGGGGATGGAAAAAAGCTTGAACTAATTTCATATGGATTATGAATGGGAGGAAAAGAACAAATATGTTCAAACCAATCTAATGATTCTTCTTCTGGAGGTTTATCTTCGACTTTAAATTTTAAACAATTCAAACGAAATCGAATATTAAAATCAATAACAGACTCATTTTCAAATCTTCGTAGATATTTAATTTCATCACATACATGTTCATAATCATAGCCGTCAAATTTACAAATAAAAATTGTAACAAATTGATCCCAACTATGAATAGAGGCAACTGGAAGCGATTTACACCAACTTCTATCTTTTGTCAAGAATGTAAGAGTAAAATTTCTGCATAAAATACCTTCATCAATTTCTTGAAAAGTAGAAATAGAAAAATTTCAAATAAATTGAAATAAATGATTAAAAGCAGAAGAATTTCTCTTACCATTAAACTTTACCTGAGACAAGAGTCTTATCACTTCGGGTGGAGTATTGGAAGATGCACATCCATGGATACAACTCCAAATTGGAAATTTAAGAGGAGCTATAGTGATTAAATAAAATGTTAAAATTCAAAAAACTCCAATAGACAACAAGTTTCGTCCCTCCTTCTAGCACCGGAATGTTGAAGCCTCGAAATTCGTTGCAACAACATGGGGGATGACCACCCGGTCCGGACCTTAAAGTAGCTCATTTTCCATTTGGAATGGTGGTTCCGACTGGTTCAACTAGGTCTAGTTACCTTCTCTCAATCTCCAATGGATTTAAAATATGACTTTCATTCATCAATGGAGAAGAGACATCGGATCAACCATCTTGCTGTTCGGGAAACAAATTGATCCTTAAGCTGATTTAGGGCTCAACCAAGCCACTACTAAAGTTTGCCTCTTTGGGAAGATGACTTAAAAGAATGTAGAAATTAATCTAAATACAAACTTATTCTAAGATGCAAGCAAATGGAACTATCTTAATCCTATCTCAATTAGGCATATATGGATCTAATCCAATTAAGAGCAAGATAATTTTAAATAATTGGGACTTAAATATGTCTGGTTTATAATGAATATCAAGTTAATGAAGTAGTTCAATTAACTGACATTATGAATACCGAAACACATCCTATTGAAACCTGTTAACTGAAATAATCAATCAACAACACTCAGGAAGAAGTTCGCAAAATGATATTGATCATTTAATCAGTAACTTGAATAATTAAATAATAATATGCGAAAGAAGTTCACAACATATCACTATTCAATAAATCAGTTTTATAAGACAGATTTTTGAGTAAATAGTTACTCAGAAATCAAAATTTAATCCATGAGTAGAGGTACATAATAACATAAAATTGAGACAAATTGCGCATATCAACAAAAGTGCATAAACATGGAAGTAAATTGACATATTCATGTCATCATAAAATGAAACAAGTATTTAAAATAATAGTATTCGAAATACCAATTTTATTGAATCCATTCTCTAGCTCCGGTCTCCAACAGTTTTTTACAGTGCCTGAGCTTCTGCTTTCAAAACTATAGTTACAATAATGCAAACTCTGTTCGCTATACATAACTCAGAATATAAAAGAAAAACCTCAATAATCTCTAGATCTGAGATTTCTCTCCTCCCACTTACAACTCTAAATCCCTATTATAGAAGTGTTTTTAGAATTCCAGAATTGCAGAGGAGAGAAGCCCTTATTACATTTTGCAATCTGCAATTTATAATATTTGTAAAGGAATTCTTAACAATAAAGTTTGTTGAAGAAGAGATCTGCTCAATCAATTTTCATTTTCTCAAAAGTCTATTCTTCAATTGTTGGACCATTCTCATTGATCGAGATCTTGTTCTCCTCATCTTTTCAACTGTTTTCGTGTAAAAACAAATCAAAACAAAATTAAAATGTAAAAATAAAATCAAAATGTCAAATCTGGATTTAAAACAAATCTAATCAAATTCAATTAAATAAATAATTGAAATGGATATCTAAGATTTCTATTAATGCCTATGATGATTTAATTGGCCAAGGATATCATTGAGGAATGGATTTGAATTCAGAGGAGGCTTGGGCAAATGAAAATGCAGAAAATAGAACTTAGGAAAATTAGTTCTATTAAAAATTTAGAGTTGATCTTTTGCTCATTTTTAGACCCAATAAATAATCACATATGTTAATGAAACCTCCTCAAAAATGTTCTCTATGATTTTATCTTTCCAATGAGTCATCTGGGGCCTCATTTGGCCAAGTAAAATTCAATCTACGAGCCTCCAAAGTTAATGAGTCAAATGTGGCAGAATTATGGAAATTTTGTTGCCTAAGCTAAAAATTAGTGTTTTTTAAGTAAATTCTAATCCTGAATTAGATTATAGCTATTTATCTAATTAGTTCTAATTAATTGTAATAATGATAATCTAAATTATTTTATGAATTTAATTAAAAATAGAATTAAAATCTAATTCTAATTTAACTGTTAATTGATTGTTTTATTAATTAAATATACAATTTAATTACAATAAAAATTAAACTAAATTAATTATTGATTATTTACAGAAATTAATTGATATAAAAATATAATTTAATGATTTACAAAAATAATATTATATTAATATTATAATTGTTTTATATAAAATTATAATTAATATATAAATATTATAATACTAATATAATATTATATTAAAACAAATTTTAAATTACAAATCTTATAAGTGATGTGAGGGTCGAGGTATGGGAGGAATAAGGAGTAAAAAAAAATTGTACCCATCGCATTTTTGCCAATCGCAAATCCAATGATGCTTTAAATTAAGAAGCTTCAGAAAATTGCGATATGCAATAACATAATATTGCATCACATGAATTTTTTTTGTCATTTTAAAACAAATTCCAAACAAAACGAAAGATTTCGTAATTATCAAATCATGTTATCGCACTTCTGTGTTTTGAAATGTTAAGGGTTTTGAAATTAATGCGAGAAGATTTTGTGAGAAGTATTTTGCGGGAATTATTTTTTTTTGCGAGAAATTTTTCACGATATGATTTTTTTATTTTATGTTTTTTGTGATCTGGGTCTCGAGGCTATTCAATTATTAAAAAAGAGTGGGGCCCATGTGAATTATTAATCCTACAAATTAAACTATAGCCATTTTGCAATTTTGAGAATCCGGTGTTGGCAATTTGTTTTAAAATAATAAATGGAGTAAATTACCAGGATTCTAAAACATGATTTCATCTATTGTATGATTTAGCTGGGTCATTTTATAGGACCGTTAGTGAAAAATGAAAAATTAATAAAAGTTAACTAAAAGTCAATATTTACAATGAATGACTATTGAACTTAATTAGTTACAAAAATTGAAATATTTTACAGCTATTTACATTTTTAGTCCACACGAGAAAACGATCAAACTTAAAAGGAGTGTCATTTACAAACCAGTTGACCAAATGAGTCGAAACAAGTATCGATGGAAAGCTTGTGAAAATTCGGATTCAATGAAACAATCAAAACATAAATTTGATGAAGATAAAAAAAATGATAAAATTGTTAGAAAATTAACTTAAATGAAAATCATAAAAGATTCTTAGCCAAAAATTTATAGAAAGGGTCTCCATTGTTTGAGTCATAAATAAAAAATATGGGGGGGTTGTGTTTTACCACAACAGGACTGCATTGCGCAATTTTTTGGGCCAGCAGTCATTGCCTCTCAGGATTTTGCAAGGCAAGACTGGAGGGCAGTCACTAGCTAGAATTGCGCATTTTCTAGGACGAAGGCAGAGCCTTTCCTCTCAAAATTGTGCAATGTTGTCTTGGTGAGGTAGAGTCTAGGCCAAGGTTGCCCAGATTCGCTGACAGGCAACTGAAATCAGATGAAGATGTGAATGCATGGTGAAACTGAGTGTAAGCAAAGGTGAATGATCATGCATGTAAATAGTGAATGCAAGATTCAGAAAACGGAACAACATGCATGTGTGTGAAATGAGTCACCGAATCGGAAACCATTCATGCAAAACAGTCTCATGCATGTGACAACAATGAAATGCTAATGAAAACTAAAATGGTTCTTGTACATGCCAACATGCATGCAAACGACAACAAGCGTTCACAGAAATCAAGCAGACAACACTCACACAAGCCAAAACACAAAAAGCGACATAAATGCTACAAAAGACAAGTTAAGCACACTTACCCGGAAATAGCTGAGTTGAATGTGTCGAAGACTCTTGGATGTGATGTGGGATGTGAGAGCTTCAAGATCAATGGGAAGAATGAGATCTGAAGTATCGAATAAATAAGTTTGAGGCTGATGACGCGTATGCCACAAATCTAGGAAAAGACGACACTTGGAGAAAAGCTTCTAAAACAATCTTTGCATGTAACCTCCAACTGCTAAAAATAGCTCTATAAAATCTAAGGATGATTTTTGCATGTTTATTTTCTTTATTTCGAGAAAAATAAGTCCATGCATGCAAATCAAGTTTTCTCAGTCCCGAGTGCAACCGGTCAACCTAAAGGCACATGCAATAGCCTGCTTGATTGAGGGAGATTTTTGCGCAATTTTTGGGAGGAAGCTGGGCTGGCTATCCAGAGGGATTGCACAATTTTCGGGAAGAGCAGTTGATTGCTGCCCAAAATTGTGAAATTTCTAGTTTGAGCTGCACTGTTGGGCCAAATTGCGCAATTTTCCAGAGGAAGGTTGTTTGACAGGATTCCGCAATTTCTAAGCCCAGCAGGCTGTCAGTCATATTTGCGCAATTTTTAGAGGGAATACTAGTTCCCCTCCAGAATTGAGCAATTTCCTGAGGGATCTACTCATCTACCAGCTGGACCAAGTTTGGGGAAGTAGCCTATGAGGGGAGTGAAGCGAACTATCATGCATAGGCTGGCAAGCTGCTAGAAAACCAATGAAGCTCATGTACTTAACAATGCAAGACATGCTGCTCGGATAGTTGGTAGGGAGGCTCCAAAACGAAGCTAAGGAAAAATTTTGGAGGGTGGTTGTAGTCGCTACAAAATTTTAGTAACTGTAACTTGGTCAAGTTGTTGTAGTCAAGGTAAGACTTGGTTGGGTTCCCAAGTCCAAAAAAATGTAAGGGTAGTTGTGAGGGCATTATAGCTAAAGAGTGCCAGGGTGTGCTAAGGAATGAAAAGGCATGCTAACATATGTCAAACATTACCAATGCATGTTGATGAATGTTAAGGAGTGTTAGGGCATCACAAGGGAGAACTAGGTCAAAATACATGGAAATTAACAAATAAGTGTGTGTGCCAAGGAGTTTTAATGAATTCCATGTGTCTCAAGGATAAATTGTGTTAGGAGAAGGTCAGAATAGGAATTGTAGGAGGAAAGCATATGGTTATAATTGTAAAGGGTTGTTCAAAGAAGTTTCAGATAAAGGGAGACTTTGGGTGGGGCACAACACTATTTTGCCAATGACTTGGTTAGGTTCCCAAAGTCACAAAAATAGTAAAATTATCTATGAGGGCATGATAATTAGGGAGTGCTAAGGTGTGACAAGGAATTCCAGGAAGTACTAACACATGTTAGAAAATTCCAAGGCATATTAGGCATGCTAAGACAAGCCAACTGCTCATACATGCCATGTGTCATGTGCCAGGGTGTGGCGCGAATGCATGCTAGGGAGTGTTAGGGTTAAGTGCCAAGGAAACACAAGGGAACACAAGTTTCAAATGCATGGAAATGAAGTGTTATCGAGTTTAGGGTGTGCTAAGGAGGGAGTGGTAAGGTATGCTATGCACTACCACGACATGTTAGAGTTCTAGGGAAGCATAATAAGATGTGACAAGTGCCAAGGTGTGCCAATGCATGTTAAGGAGTGTTAGGGAGTGTTAGGGAAACATAAGGGAGAACTAGGTCAAAATGCATGGAAATGAATGAATAAGAGTGTGTGAAAAGGAGTGTTAGTGAGTTCCAAGTGTGCTATGGAGAGAGTGACATGGTATGCTAGGCTATGCTAAGTCATGCTAGATTGTTAGGGTGACATGCATCCAAGATGTGCCAAGTGAGAGGGTGTGTCAACATGTGCTAGGAAGTGTTAGGGAGTTCCATGGAAACATAAGGGAGCACTAGGTCAAATTAATGCATGCAAATGAACAAATAAGAGTTTGTGATAGGAAGTGTCAATGAGTTCCAAGTGTGCTGAGGGAGTGGCAAGGTATGGTAGGCAGTGCTAAGGCATGCTAGAGGCCATGGAAACATGCCGAGATGTGTCAAGTACTAGAGTGTGCCTATGCATGCTAGGGAGTGTTATGGAGTGCCAAGGAAACAAAATGGATCACTAGTTTCAAATACATGGAAATGAATGAATAAGAGTGTGTGATAGGGAGTGTTAGTGATTTCTATGTGTGGTAATGAGGGAGTGACAAGATATGTTAGGTAGTTCCAAGGAATGCTAGAGTGCCAGGGAAACATGACAAGATGTGTTAGGTGCTGGCGTGTGTCAATGTGTGCCAACGAATGTTAGGGAGTGCAACAAAAACACAAGGGAGAACTAGTTCAAAATGCATGGAAATGAACAGATAAGAGTGTGTGATAGGGAGTGTCAGTGAGTTCCAAATGTTCTAAGGAGAGAGTGACAAGGTTATATGCTAGGAAATGCCAAGGCATGCTAGAGTGCCAAGGCATGCTAGAGTTCTAGGGCATGTTAGAGAGTGATAGGATGTGCTAAGGCGTGAAAAGCATGCCAATAAATGCAGGGGATGCTAACAGGTGCCACATAGTGCTAAGGGATTGTTAGATGTTCCAGGTATTATGGCATGTCAAGATGTAAACTGTGTTTCTTAGTTGTTTTATGGCCATGGTTGGACATGAGCCTTGACTTGGTAACTTGTTAAGTGGGATTAGTTGAGATTGGACATGAGTAGCATGATATGTGTTATAGCAAGTTCTTAGGTGAACAAGGAATAATTTGGTTGTTGTAACTATAATTTGGTTAACTTGTTGCATTCGAGGAAGGACTTGGTTGGGTTTCCAAGTCTAAAAAAAAATAAGGGCAGTTGTAACGACATGATAGCTAAGGAATGCCAGGGCATGCCAAGGAATGAAAAGGTGTGATAACACATGGCAAGCAATGTCAATGGATGCGAAAGAGTGTTAGGGAGTGTCAGGGGAACACAAGGGAGAACTAGGTCAAAATTATTGGAAATGAACGAATAAGAGTGTGTGGTAAGGACTGTCAGTGAATTCTAAGTGTCCCAAGGATGAATTGTTTTAGGAGAAGTTCAAAATAGGACTTTCAGGAGGAAATATTATGGTTGTGATAAGGCATGGACAAAGCAATTTCAGAGAAAGAGAGACTTTGGGTTGGGCACAATATTATTTTTCTAATGAATTGGTTGGGTTCCCAAATCACAAAAAAAGTAAGGCTATCTATGAGGGCATGACAACTAGGGAGTGCCAAGGTGTTCTACGGAATGTAAGGTTCCCAAGTCGTGGAAAATTTTAATGCTAACTATGAGGGCATGAATTCCAAGGTGTGTTAGGGAATTCTAGGGCATTCTAACATGTGCCAGATAGTGCAAAGGCATGTCAAACAAGCTAAGATTTTCCAAGTGCTAAGACATGCCAAGATGTGCAAGGGTGTGACAATGCATGCCAGGGACTGTCAAGGAAACAAAAGGGAGAAACAGGTTAAACTACAAGGAAATGAATGCATAATAGGGTTAATAAGTCATCAATTTACCTTTTCCATGAGGGGCATGCTAGGCACACCAACACTGGGTGACAATAGGTGCCAAGTGCCAAGTGTCAGTGCATTATAAGTGTCAAATCTTCCTCTGTTGCTTCTCATCTACTTTCCAATAATTGATCTCAAATGACTTTAATATTAAACCATGCCAAAGCATACCGAGTCATCTCAATGCATTCCAAACATGCTAAGACTTGCCAAGTGCCAACACGTGCCAAGTGCCAATGTGTGTCAGGGAGTGTGATGCATGCTACGAAGTGGAAAATCACGTTGAAGAGTGCTAAGGTGTGCTAGAGAGTGCCAATGCATGCTAAGGAGTGTTAGGGAGTGCTAGGACAACACAAGGGATCATTAGGTCAAAATGCATGTAAGCAAATGAATATGAGGGTGTGTTAGGGAGTGTCAATGTGTGTTAGATGGCACGCCAAGGAGGGAGTGACAAGGTATGTTAAGCACTCGTAAGGCATGCCAAGGAATATCAGGGCATGTTAAGAAGTGCTAGAATGTGCTAGGTAGTTCTGGGGTGTGTTAACATGTGCCAAATAGTGCCAAGGCATGCTAGGTTCTAATACATGCTAGGATGTGCAGGGTGCCAGAGTATGCCAATATGCGTCAAGGAGTTTCAATGAAACAAAAGGAATAACCAAGCTAAAATGCAAGGAAATGAACACATAAGAGGGTTAATAAGTCGGGACTTGCAAGGCCTGCTAATGATAGGTTTCAATACATGTCAAGTGCCAATGTGTGCCAAGTGTTAATGTATGTCAGTGCAATATTATGTCAAGGTGTTCCAAGGCATGTTAGGGACTACAGGGCATGCCAACACATGTTAGGGGAGTTCTATGTTATGCTAGGGCATGCCAACATGGGCTTGGGTGTCCTACTCATCACAATATGTTCTAGGTACAATGATGTTCCAGGTACAAAGATGTTCCAAGACATGCGAGGTGCCAAGGAATGTTAGTGTGTGCCAAAGCATGTTAAGGTGTGCCATGAGTGTTGAGGAGTGCTAGGTCTCTCTCATTAATATAAATGATAGAGCTTGATTATGTATTAAATAATATAGTTCCTACACACACTAGTGGAACTTTATCTAAAGGGAATTTTCTAGATAATAAACCTAATAGAAATGAATCATGTGTTGACTCATAGGAAAAATATATTCTTATTACTTGAGGTAAATGATACGCACTAATTAATTCTTAACAAATTTACTGACTTTAACCACTATGGCCTTGGACATATAATGAAAAGGGCTTCGCAACAATTTTCTTAAATCATTATCTTTTGACAAAAAAATATGGTAACAAGTGCATAACGTCATCAAAAACTCATTGGAATGATCAATGATGATGAACAATTTTTGACCATCACCAAAAGTAACCAAAAAGAGCATCGGTGAGGGTCAATAAAATATCATCACTAGAAGTGTAACCAAAGAGAGAAATAGTGATGGCCCTTAATGACCCTCACTAAAAGTTTCACCAAAGAGAGAATTAGTGACGGGCCTTTAATGACCCTCACCAAAAGTGTCATTGAAAATGGATTTGGTGACAAACCTTAAAGGACCATCACTATATACACTTACAACAATGCTTTTTTAAAGACTGTTACCATATATGACATTGCTGATGGACCTTTAAGGTCCATCACAGACATGACCCTCACCAATGACCTTTTTTCTTGTAGTGGTTAAAACAGTCACCAAGGATGTGGTATCAGAAATTTGATACATATATATAGGGACTTGGCTTCACCAGAAGTAAAGCAGATCACTATGTGTATTTTAAATTAATTGGTGACCATGTTATTTATTTGGTCTTGTATGCGGATGATATGTTGTTGATTATAAATAACAAATAAATTATCCAAGATTTGAAGACCTAATTGTCCTCCAAATTCGACATGAAAGATCTTGGTGATGCAAACTATATTTTCGACATGGAAATTAAACAAGATCAGGTAAAGAGGAAGCTATGGTTAAACTAGAGGAATTATGTCGAGACAATACTGCAGAGGTTTACTATGAAGGATAGTAAACCGGTGAAGGTTCCTATTCGTGTAGGTGTAAATTTATCTGTTGAACAATGTCCCAAGACACAAGAAGAGGAAGAGGACATGTATCGTGTTCCATACGCAAGTGCTGCCAGTAACCTGATTTATGCAATGGTATGTTCTAGACCAAACATTGTACATGTAGTGGGAGTATTGAGCAGATTTATGTCAAAACCAAGGAAGGAGCATTGGACAACAATGAAGAGGCTTTTTAGATGTTTGCATGGCATTAGTGATTATTGTTTGTGCTACCAAGGAAGACCAAGATTGGACAAAGATTTGGACATTCATGGCTTTGTTGATGCATATTGGGATGGATGTCTGGATCAGAGAAGATCTACAAGTGGGTATGTGTTTAATCTATTTGGAGTTGTAGTCAGTTGGATGAGCAAAAGAGAGTTTGTAGTGGAACTTTCAAATAAAAAGGCAGACTACATGGCAGCCACTTATGCAAGCAAGGAAGTAGTTTGGTTGCAGAGATTGTGTTCAAGTATGGGGTTATTACAGTGAGATATGAGGATAGACTGTCACAGCTAAAGTGTAATTTTCTTGGCAAAAATCCCTGCTTATCATTCAAAGATAAAGCACATTGATGTTTGGTATCACTTTGTGAGGGATATGTTTGAGGACAAAAAGGTGTCGCTGGTAAAGTTGGACACTTTGAATAATGTTGCAGATGCATTGATGAAGTCTGTGAGAATTGAGAAGTTTTCTTGGTATAGAGAAACAATGGGTGTTGCAGGTTTGGACCAATGACTAAGCTCTCTTGTGACCCCTTGTGTGGAATTAAAACAACAAGTGGGAGAATGTTGGCTGTGTGTTATATTATTTCCATGAATAGCCCCATGCACGAAGCGGGGGGTTAGAGGGGGGTGGCAGCCACCCCTGTCAGGGGGTTTGAGGGGGGACAATAACCCCCCTCTTCAGGGTCCGAGGTAGCACTTTGGGATTTTTTTTTCTTTGGACCCTATATTAGGTGGACGGACCTACCTATGGGTTTCGCACATGGTTTTGGGCTTGATGGTTTTCTTTCCATGGTAGTTTGTAGATCTGGTCAAGGGAACTATAGTTATGCTATAATCCAAGGTTAATGGATTGGGGTTTATGAATTTTTCGGCACGTATATATATGTGTTGTAAAATTGAAAGAAAAATAAATCTGGTAGTCCCAGTTTTCGGATCTAGGGGAAAATCTCTGTGTATTTGTTTTGTGTTTCTCCCCATTGTATATTTTCTATTTTTAAGAACTCATTTACATGTAATTTCTATACAAGGTTAAAACCTACATTGAATTCGATAGGACAAGATTTGTTGGAAGGTGGGCCTTAAGGAATTCCACATTAGCCAACTCGACGATAAGACCAAAAGGATTTTGAGGAACCATAATAAGAGATTCTAATGAACATGAACATATAGAAATTTATTGTGAATCATGCTTGCTAGGAAGCCTATTTTTTGAGCATGTGCAACAACCTCGGGTTAAAATTTCATGTTGTAAAAGTTAATAAAGGTAAAATAAGGCCATTGGAGGGAGAAACTTAATCCAAGCTAAATATTGGGAAAAATATCCTAGTGGGCATCACTTGTTGTGTTTTATGGCTAAAGGGAAATTAGCAAAGGTAATGTATAAGGCATTGGAAAGTCAAAATGGTATTTTTGGCATATTTTTTATGAACATAATGGAAATTAGGACAAAATAACAGTGAAAGGTCATAGGTTGCATGTGGGGAGGAAAATAATGGAAAATTGAAGAGAATAGAGGCCTCATTACAAAAGGCTTCTGAGGATCAATTCATGGGTTTTGTCAGTTTTATCCTTTTATCAGTTTAGTCTTAGAATTTGTCTCAAATAGAACAAAGAAAGTAAGAAAGCAAGGAAAGGAAAGGAAAATAAAAGAAGGACAAGGATAGAAAAGGAAGGCACGGAGCAAGCAGATTCAGTAGGAATACTTGCAGGTAATAGATTGCATGTGTGATTTCCTAGCTGGTTTTGACAAGCATGGTATGTGCATGTTGGTATTTGGTTCTTTTGATGCCATTGGCATGGATTTTGTCAGGTTTCGACAGTGGATTTTTTCCTAGCCTTGTCATTCCCAGATAGCCATGGTGTGATGGGATTGTTTAGCAATCTGAGCCTTGGATTGTCAGATGGTTTTGGAATTTGGGGTGAGGTGGTCTCAGGAAAATTCCCAAAGGCCTAGGAATGCCTTGACCAATAATAGTACGGTACACGGTAAAGCCCAAGGGTGGATACAGGAAAATTCCTCAAGAATGGTGAAGAAATTTTGAGGCATCCAAGATCGGTTCACTTTGTGATCTCAATATCGGTTTAGTTTTGATCACGTTATGGTGAGGTTGGAGGTGGTTAAACCTCTAGATTCCCTTGGTTGTCTATGGATTGGTTTATCCCATGAGAACCCACATTCATGCTTGCAATATGGCATGGGGGTAGCTGGCTGAAAGAAAGATCTATTTCAGCAAACCTATGGTCAGATAGAACGTGGAAGTCCCGAACCTAGTTGGTGTTTACCTATGGTTAATAAAAGCTAAATTTCTCTTACTTTTGGTAAGGAAATGTACTATTTATTATGTAGCTTTCATCATTGTTCTCTTATGGTTATTTATTTGGTTATATGTTGGTTATAAGCATGGTTTTAGGAAAAATATTAGTCATGGCTTTATTCAAATTTTTACTTATAACTGAATAAATAATGAAAGAGATACCTAATTGGTGTTAAGACAACTAATGAGAGAAGGTAGATACCCTTGTTGTTAAACCTCATATAAGATTTCAATCCCTTATGTTCAGGCTTACATTCATGACCTATAGGTTGTATATCTACCAAGTGTTTGACTAAATGCCAGTCTCGGTTGGGGATGGTTAAGTGAAGTCCTCGTTCCCGTTTGGGTTTACAAGCATTGTCTTCATGTCTTTTATGAGTTCTAGAAGTTTCATCAATTTTTGGGTAGAGGCAAAACCCTAGATCTGATAATAGCCTTAATTCTCGCAGTCGCTAGCACATCACTTGTAGAAAAATTCCACAGTCGCATTGATGCAGGCCTATGGGAGTGACTGGGAACCCATAGTCACATGGAGGCCTTGGAAATAGAGAGAATGGGGCTCTAGGTGAAGGAAAACGTAAGTTTTCTGAGGGATTGGACACCTAGAGGGGTTGGGTTACTCTTGATGGTCCTGTTGCACTTGAGGGAAGTCAGTAAGGTCTATTTGTGTCAACTCCATTTCCTTAATGTCATATAGGAGGTTGAGTCATAGCATAATAACCTCTCATCTCATGTTTACCCTGGGTAAGCCAGTGAAAGTGGGTAAATGTGAGAAGAGGAACGTTATAGGGTGGTATCAGAGTGGGTTTTGCTCTACTTGGGTCATATCTGATACCACATGGTGGTATCAGGGTATGGTTTCACTCTCTTTAGGTAAGTCTGATGTTTTCAAGGTTATGGTAATCATGCATCGGATCACGGCATAACGTTGATATGATCATGCATGATGTTGTTGTGATGTTATATTTTTACACAGATATGTTTATGATTATACATGTACAT
Organism: Pinus taeda; assembly: GCA_000404065.3. Taxonomy (NCBI): domain Eukaryota; kingdom Viridiplantae; phylum Streptophyta; class Pinopsida; order Pinales; family Pinaceae; genus Pinus; species Pinus taeda. Next base: position 44,145 of record APFE031462750.1, read on the forward strand.
GCTAATGAGGAATAATTTTGTAGATGAGATAAGCCTCCCATGAACATCACTAAGGTATGGATTTGGTTTTGGTATCTGTTTGGTTTATCTGACATGATATACTTGCAGGAAGAAGATAATTCAAGATGCCAAGAAAAATAGTAGACTATAGTTCCTGTGATTCTCCCTACAGATAAATTCAGCAATAAGGAGAAGAGTATTCTCCTGGTATAGTAGATACATTAAGGAGCTTGAGCATAGATATCAGAAGTTGCAAAGCAGACAATGAAATGTAAGTGGAGGCTCAAGAAAAACTTGCAATGGCTCAGGAGAAGTAGGTAGAGGTTAATGTAGCAATCCTTTAGAGATTGTCAGGGTTATAGAGATAGGGACAACTGATAATTAGTCAAGATTATGAAGAGAAAACTAATGGAGCCTATGGTAGCATATCTCGGTCCAGTTACAGGTTGGATAGAGGGGACATAGTTAGAGGTGGCAGATCACTGGATAAAATTGACAGGAGGACTAGTATGTATGGGCACTATTATATTTCCTCATCTAGGAGACATCATTACAATCATCACCATCATCATACTTATAGGAGGAGGGAGTGTTTACCTAAGGAGTATAAGATTGTGAAGCCTCCTGCATTTGATGGAGAGATGAAGAAGGAAGAAGATGTAGAGGCATGGTTTCTTGGAATGAAGAAATTCTTCAGATTTCATAGCTACTCAGAGAACATGAAAGACAAGATAACCACCTTCGATCTTAAAGGGAAAGCAAATATTTGGTGGGAAGATGTGAAGAATGTAAAGGGAATTCGAGAAAAAGACTTGATTTGTGATGATTTTGAGAGGATGTTCAAGAATAAGTACTTATTGGAGAGGACTATGATGATAGAGCTAAGGAGTTTTATGAGCTACATATGAGTTATATGACAAATGATGAGTACACTAGCAAATTCTTGGAGCTGTTGAGGTATGTACCATATCTCAAGGATGAGAAGGCTAATATTCAAAGTTTCATCAGTGGATTGCCAAGAGTATATAAATACCAAATTGAGTTTCATGAGCCTAGATTGTTAGAGGAATCCATCTGTAAATTGAAGCATTGCTGAGAAGTCAAAGAGAAAAGTTGAGCCTAAATGCGACTTGAAGGGAAATGAGAAATTAAAAGGAAAATTGCCACTGAAGCAAGGAAGACATCAAGATGCAAGTGAGAAAGAAAATGTTTCTTCTTACAAGAAGTTCAGTGCAGTTGAGAAGGGATATGTGTTGCATCCTGGAGAGAAGTAGACTAGAGGTGATTGTAAAGCACCATTGCAGTGTTGGATATGTGGCAAAGATCATTGTACGAAGGATTTTCCATTATACCAAGGAGGTAGGAATCAGATCTATAGTGCTTAGGAGCCACATACAGTTGGGGATGTTGTTCATAGTATTCCTTAGATTTATGTAGCCGTGAAAAAGAGGCAGGCGGATCACCAAGCATTTATCATTGAGATGGACAGTAAGCTTTGTGATCAAGATATTTGTATTTTTATTGATCCTGGATCTAATTATAGTTATGTTAAACCTGCCCTAGTGGATAAGTGTGGCTTGATAAAATAAGTGCATGCAGAGTCTTGGTTGGTGCAGTTGGCTATAGGTATGAAGAAGAGAGTTCATCACTGGATAAGAGCTTAATCATTTGAGTTGAATGGTATGCCTACCACAACACATTTGAATGTACTACCATTGGGATCATATAATATGATTTTGGGTATGGATTGGTTGTATATTCATAGGATCAAAGTAGATTGATATGACAAGGCTATTGAGTGCCTAGATGATAATGGAGAGAATAGAATCTTGCAAGGGAATAAAAAGCGTACATCATTGAGGATGGTCACAACTATACAAGTTAAGAATAGTTGCAGAAAATGGTGTGTGATGTTTACAGTTCATATTTCTAGTGACAAGGGTAAGGATGTTGAGGATGCAGAAATATTCAAGAGGTACCCTATATTACAACAATTTCAAGATGTGTTTCTAGTAGATATACAAGATTTTCTTCCATGCATGGAAGTAGACTTTTCTGTTGAGTTGGTACCAGGGGCAACACCAGCATCAAAGGCACCTTATAGGATGAGCATTCCAGAGTTAGTAGAGTTGAATTTCTAGTTGAAGGAAATTCTTGATAAGGGATACATTATACAAAGTTTATTGCCTTGGGGTGCACCAATATTGTTTGTGAAGAAGAAGGATGGTACTCTTAGATTGTACATTGATTACAGGCAATTGAATAAGGTGACGATCAAGAACAGGTACCCATTTTATGAGGATTGGTGACTTATTTGATCAATTGAAGGTAGCATCAGGGAACACATCAATGAAGATGACATCTACAAGACTGCCTTCAGGACCAGGTATGGGCATTATGAGTTTGTTGTATTTTCATTCGGTTTGACTAATGCTCCATCTACTTTTATGTGTTTGATGAATAGTGTGTTTTGTCCTTATCTGGACAAGTTTTTTATTGTATTCACTGATGACATCTTGATATATTCTAAGAATGAGGAAGAGGATGTCGAGCATTTAATAGAAGTGTTGAAATTGCTAAGAGAGTATCATTTGTATGCTAATCTTAGCAAGTTCAATTTATTTCAAACAAAAGTACACTACTTGGGACATGTTGTTTCCAAGAATTGCATAACAGTAGATTCGGAGAAGATAAAGGCTATTATGGAGTGGGAAAATCCTAGAGATGTGGAGGAAGTCAGATCATTCATGGGCTTAGCAAGATACTACAGGAGGTTCATCAAGAACTTCTCACGCATTACATATCCCATTACATCATTGCAGAGGAAATGTAAGAATTTTGAATGGGCAAAGGAGGGTGCAGCCAATTTTGAGGAGTTGAAGCAATTGTTGAAAAATGATTTTGTGTTAAAGATTGTAGATCCATATAAAGAGTTTATAGTATGTACAAATGATTGCAAGAGAGGGATTGGTGGAATCCTTCAACAGGAGGGATAAGTGATATTCTGAGTCCAAGAAATTGAATGAGCACAAGCATAACTATGTGACTCATGATCTTGAGTTGGAAGCTATTATTCATGCCTTCAGAATGTGGAGACATTATCTTCTTGGCAGGAGGTTTTTGTTGATGAGTGATCACAGTGGATTAAGATATATGTTTGACTAGCCGAATTTGAACTCCATGCAAGGTAGATGGTTGGATACCCTTATTGAGATTGAATTTGAGATTAGGTACATTAAGGGAAAGGAGATCAAGGTTGCAGATGCTCTCAGCATGAAGGTGAAGTTGAACCATGTTGAAACAATGAGCTCATATGGGATACATTTACATGATCAGATCTTACAGGCAGGACAATAGGATGGCAAGTATAGGGAGATTATTCTCAAGTTATAACAGGGTACATGTGATCAGAATATGGATTATCATCTTAAATAAGATGGCTTGGTGATATTTAAGGACAAGAACTATGACGAATGACAGTGAAATCAAGAAGATTTCCTTGATGGAGTTTCATGTAAAACCATATTTAGGTCACCTAGCATATTAGAAGATGTTGAAAACATTAAAGAATTTCTACTACTAGCGGAATCTAAAGAAGGAAGTGGCAAAGTTTGTGGCGATACATTTGGACTATCAACAGGTCAAAGCGAGGTGTAAGAATCTAGGTGGGTTGCTTCAACCTATTATGATTCTAGAGTGGAAATGGGAGGTCGTTTCCATGGATTTAATTATAGGTCTTCTAATGACATCGAGGCATCATGATTCTATCATGGTTGTGGTCAAAAGTTTGAGCAAGGTACCTCACTTCATTCTAGCGAACACTACTTATTCATCTACTGAGGTAGCATAGGTTTTCATCAGGGAGATCATGAGATTGCATTGTGTTCCGAAGACAATTCTGTCAGACATGGATACCAATTTCACTTCCAAGTTTTGGAAGGAGTTGTTTGCAGCATTCGGGATAGAGTTGGATTTCATCACATCTTATCATCCACAAACAGATGGATAGATAGAGAGGGTCAACAGGATCCTCGAGGATATGTTGAGGATGTATGTGATACACCAATAAAGGAGATGGGAGGAGTACCTTCCATTGGTTGAGTTTGCGTACAACAATGATTATCAGGAGTCACTGAGGATGAGTCTATTTGAGGCATTGTATGGGTGGAGTTGTAACACACCTATCAGCTGGAGTGATCCAATGAACAAGGTACTTATTGGATCGGAAATGTTGGCAAACATGGCACAGGAAGTGTAGGTTATAAACAAGAATTTAAAGGCAACACAGGATAGGTAGAAAAGTTATGCAGACCAACACAGGGAATTTATGGATTTCCAGGTTGGGGAGCATGTGTATTTTCAAGTCAAGTCCAAAAAGTGTTCCTTGAGGATTGGATCATGTGCCAATTTGGCACCACGGTATTGCGGGCCTTTTGAGATCCTTGAGAGGATTAGAACAGTGGCCTACAAACTTGCAATACCTCTGATAGTGAAAGTCCATGATTTTTTTCATGTTTCATTTCTTAAAAGATATGTAAAGGATATTGATCATAGTATTGATTGGTTTTTATTGCATGTGGAGCAAGAAGGAGAATTATAGTTGGAACCCCAATGCATATTGTAGCGAAAACATCTTGTGCTCTAGAACAGAGCACTCAAGCAAGTTAAATTGTGGTGGAGGTACCTTGGGTCCAATGAAGCTACATGGGAGATGGCAGATCATATGCAAGTTATGTATCCTTCTATTGTAAATACCATAATGAGCTACGTTATAAAGCTCCAATGAGAGGTACGGTTGTCATGTTGTCATGTTTTACACAATGGTTTTGCTTTTGAGCAGGATGTTATTATAAATACTGCAACGAGCTGGGTTATAAAGCTCCATAGGTAGTATTTTTTTTCTCTTTAGTGGCTTTTTTAGGTGTAGGTATGGTTTAACACCGAGGATGATGTTCCCCTAAGGGGGAGGGGTCTATAACAACCCTGGGTTAAAAGTTCATGTAATAAAAGTTAATAGAGGTAAAATAAGACCACCAAAAATGGACACTTATTCAAAGCTAAATGTTGGGAAAAATATCCTAGTGGGAATCACTTCTTGTGTTTTATGACTAAAGGAAAATTAGCAAAGACAATGGCTAAGCTTTTGGAAAGTAAAAAAAAAGTATTTTTGGCATATTATTTATGAAAATAATGGAAACTATGAGAAAAGGAAGGTGAAAGGTGAAAGGTTGCATGTGAGGAGGAAAATTAAGGAAAATAATGGAAAATTGAAGAGAATAGAGGCCCCATTAATAAAAGGCTTCTGAAGATCAATTAATGTCTTTTATTAGTTTAGTGTTAATTTTTTCTCAAAGAGGAGAAAGAAAGTAAGCAAGCAAGGAAAGTAAAGGAAAAGAAAAGCAAAGAAGGATAAGAAAAGGAAAGGAAGGAAAGGATCAAGCAACTTTAATGGGAATACTTGTAGGTAACAGATTGCATGTGTGATTTGATAGCTGGTTTTGACATGCATGGTATGTGGATGTTGGTATTTTGTTCTTTTGTTGTCACTGGCATGGATTTTTTCGGGTTTTGACAGTGGATTTCAGACTAGTGTTTCCATTTTCGGTTAGCCATGGTGTGATGGGACTCTTTATCATTTGATATTTGGATTCAAATATTGTTTCAGAATCTGAGGTGAGGTGGTCTTAGGAAAATTCCCAAAGGACTAGGAATCCCTTGACCACTAATGGTAGGATATATGGTAAATATTGAGGGTGGAGACAGGAAAATTCCTCAAGGATGGTGAAGAAATTATGAGGCATCCAAGCTTGGTTCGATTTTTTGATCTCGGTAGCAATTTAGGTGTGATCACAGTATGGAGAGGGTGGAGGTGGTTAAACCTATGGATTCCCTTGGTTGTCTATGGATTGGTTTATCCCATGAGATCCCACATTCGTGCTTGGAATATGGCACGGGGGTGATTGGTTTAAAGAAAGATTTGATTCAGTTAATCTATTGTTGGGTGGAATGTGGAAGTCCCGAACCCAGTTGGTGTTTGCCTATGGTTAATAAAAGCTAAGTTTCTCTTACTTTTGGTAACAAAATGTATTGGTTATTATGTGGCTTTAATGGTTTTTCTCTTATGGTTATTTATCTGGTTATATGTTGGTTATAAGCATGGTTTTATGACAAATCTTGTAGGTTTTAACCCCGTACAGAAATTACCTGCATACGAATTCTAAATCACATGAAAAATAAAAATGTGAGAGCA
>APFE031462753.1:0-35195 GCA_000404065.3 Pinus taeda
AATGATAATTATTATTAAGAATCATAATAATAACTACCTTTTATTTTTATTTTTAATTTTTATTTTTAATATGATATCAGAAAATTATAATAGGAGAGGAGCAGTTACCTGATTACCTAAGATGTAGTGGTGGTATTAATCCCTTTGATTAAAGGAAGCCAAATTCCACTAATCTCAATAACGTTGTCTCTGTTGAGATTCTATGGGTGTTTTATAATTTCAAGAGCCTCCCTAATCTTTCATCTATGGTATTGTTCTTCTCTTGCGATAATTGAGGCGCTCTCCAAACAAACCTAGTGTTTCGTTTTAGAGGAATGCTCCGCAAGGGCCGACGTATGAGACGTTCCATTCTTAATATCCGCTTCGTGCTCCTTTAGTCTTTTCTATAGAGAGCACCTTGTTTCACCAATGTAACATTTTCCACAAGAACAATCAATTTTATAAACTCCTTTGAGTTTATGTCTATCAATATCATCCTTGACAGACCTCATATCTTGTTTTATTGTTCCAGGTGTTGAGAACTGAGTGACAATGTCTTTCCTTTTCAATTTTGGAAATCTTATCTGTCACCCCTTGAATATATGGTAGGAAAACTCTATCACACTGAGGTGAGTTTTTGGCTTTAGGTTCCTGCGAAAACACTCTCCTTTCCACTATTTTTATAGCTCTCCTAATATCTTTTTCTTTATATCCTATACCCTTAAATACCGAAGGCAAATGGTTTTTCTCTTCCTCGAGATGCTGAAAGTTAGAAACTCGAAGGGCTTTAATGGCAAGAGTGTTAAGGACAACAAGCTTCTAGCACGGGTGATGGTATGATTCATTGTGGAGGTAGCTTTCTGTGTGAATTGATTTCCTAAAAAAATACTTAGTACAAAAACAATATTCAAAAATTAATTATCATTATTAAATATAAATTTGATTATTATAATAATTATGATTCAGTTAATTAATTTATTAATTAGAATTAAGATATAATAATAACTAAAATTTTTAATAGAATCTATTTAACTAATTAATCTAATTAAACATTACAAAATTGGCACATTATAATAACACTATACAAAATCTATCAATAATAATAATAACTATTTATTAAGATCTTTATAGGAAAATTGAAAATAAAAAATACAATTATTCTTAAATTATAATAAAACTTAACTGGTTAGTAATTATTAAAAAAACAAAAAAAAAAAAAAATATTTAAGCGCAACCTCATCTCCTTGAAATCACGTTATCTTAATACTATTTATACTTTCACTAAGCTCTTTTTCTGTCGTCATTCAGTAATTGTCCTAATGATGGATCCCAGTTGGGATTTGAAACGTTGACAAGTATGATTATTACAATTTTCTTATTAGAATGAGGTATTTTACTGTTAACGACCAATAATCTATTCATCTTAGGTTGTTGATGGTTTTTCTTCTATATAATTGTTTGGATGGATTGTAGCACCCACTTAAAAATGTTGGATGTGTATTTCACAAAATGGCATTGCCTTGTTGTCTTGTTTACAATTGATTATAAAAGTATATGATGAGCTTGATGTTATTCCCACAATTATTGTTAAGGCTCTAATCTCATTTACTATTAGTATATTAGTTATGGTTTGGTTGGCTTAGTGGTAGGTTACATCATGCTCATTTGTTCTCCTATTTATATTAAAGGAGACCCATTTTTATGGGCATCTTATCTTGTGCATTAGATATATTATAAATGGAGGTTGTCTCCTTGAAGTGAATTCTTATTTAATGCATATTTATCATTCTCAAAGCATAAAGTTTAGTTCATAACATTTGGTTTTAGAATGTATGATCCTTTGGTGTCACTCTTTAAAATGACTCATTTTAGCATTTTGCTATAGTTACTTTTGTGGAAGTTTCAAATAGAAAATATTTTAAGAAAATATAATGAAGTTGTTAAACACACATGGGCAGCAACATAATATGAAAGATAAAACATAAGAATACGTTTTTTATTAGCAAGAGATATGCATTTATAGTACATGGTTTGACCATTGGGTTCCACATCCCAAGGTCTCTTGGACTTCCTTTTGTCTATTCCGCTTCCACATTAACCCATTGAGGATTAGGTGTCCAACATTCCCCCCTTTAATCTGAAGGGTTATGTATGAGTCCAAGAAGAGAGCTGTAATACAAAATGCGCAACAATGCATGGCAGCACTAGGCTGAATGTGCTCTCTAAAATGTTGGTATAAAGGGCTGTGGTTTAAGGATGACCACCAATGCTGGAACACTTAGTGCAATTCCTAGAACTCTTCCAAAACTAGCAAGAAGCTAAAGTATTTTGCTAGAGGAAGTGCTCCTATTGTTTTGAAGAGGGAAACCTTTGACCAATAAAGGGAGGTCTCACTATGCATAAAAGGGAGAACTTGAACCTAAAAAGGGAAGTCTCAACCTGTGATGGTTTAAGGATGAACAACAACTCTGGAATGCTTAATGAAATTCCTGGAACTCTTCCAAAACTGGTGAGAAGATGAAGTCTTCTGCTAAAGGAAGTGTTCTCAATTTTGTTCTTGGAATTCTTCTGAAACCAGCAAGAAGCTAAAGTTTTATGCTAAAGTAAGTGTCCCAAATTACTAGCTGAAGGCATGTTTAGGGGCATCTTTGTCTCTGGCTACAACTCTGAAACTGGTGTGACAGGTTGTGGCTCAGGCTCGCTTGATGTGACTTTGAAACTTGTAGATGACCATCATTTCCCCCCCTGTCAGACACAAGGTGAGATGATGGAAAAAACTCAACTGCAAGACTGTTCAATACTCTGGAACAAGTTCTAACATGTGATTTGAATGTCTTCTTAGGTGTTGATGCCCATTGCCAAGAAGCGATCCATCCAAGGTGAATCTTTGTTCTTGCAGGGCATTTGTTTCTGAAGCATCTGTATGAAGAATGGGTGGTTTTATGACATTGCTTACATGGATGAAGATAAAAATAGTGGTCTTTCAAATGGCCAACTCGGTCATAGTGTTGGCATTTCACAATCTGTTGTTGTTGTTGCTGTTGTGGAAGAGGGGAAGAATTTGGAACATCTGACAGTGAACTGTCATGAGAAGCAGGTGAACTATCATGAATGAATCCAACACTTTGAAATTGGATAGGTTTGGAGTAGTCTAGAATATCAAAGTACGAGTCCTTGTCATATCCAAGACCGGTTCTGTGCTTGTTATGGACAAGCTTTTCCCAAGGTCTGATAATGGGCTTGGGAACTGCAAGCTGAACTTTTGCATCTTCATGTACAACCGATACTTTATGGGAGTCTATTTCAATCTTCTGAACAAAAATAGGTTCAGAAGGACTCCTCTGTTTTAATTCTTCTTACTGTAGCTGAGTTTCGAGCTGCAAAAAATCAATTTTCTCTTGTGCATTTTGTAGACAGACAGGAATGTATGTGAGAGAAACTTTGTTGACTTTTAATGTATCATGATTAGTAGAAAATATAATATTTTAAGGAACTCTAATACTTCACTGATTCTAGCCATTTTTTATTCAATGTGTGATTTACACCTGAAAAACTGATCCCAACTACTACTCAATGCAGAAAAGTAATACCCACTCACAGTACACAACAATATCCTTTATAAATGTGGAGCAAATGAATCAAGGAATCAATGCATATATATGTAGATAGAAACTATAATGAGTTTTAAATAAAATGCCACAACTAGGGCAACAACAACTGCAAACTTGCTTGGATCCTTTACATACTCCTTCACTTTCAAATCAGAAATGATGCCTATCAAAAATTCAACAATTATAACACCATGTCATGGATAGGACTTGAATTCTCATATATAAATGCTTTGACTATGGTACGTATCAATAATCTCTGATCTTGCCACTTTCTTCAAAGAAAACAATAGTCCACTATAAGAAACCCAACCGAAATAACTAAGAGAAAACCACAAAGAGTCCTGAGTTTGTATGGTTTGGTCCACTATAGTATTTTAACAAACAGTTTGTGTATCAAATGTTGTAAGTGCATTCCTTGTTGTTGGCTCATGTAAATATATAATATGTTGGAAAAATACTTGTGGAAGAACTTCAAAATATTAATTTAATATCAACTTTCGACCCAACAAGCATAAATAATACTAATAACAAGTGTAGCAACCACAAACTTCTTCACTCTTCGCTGAAATACATGTTCAGAATTTACACAATGATGTTGTAGATAAAGAGAAGAGCTAGTACACAAACAAAATCTAATATATATATATGCACTTTCTATGATGGCATTAACTCACGGTTCACTTCAGCATTTGGTCACGTTGAAACGCCCATCCGTTGCTGTATATGCACTTATATATCAGCAATGCAACTTTTAGAGAATAGATATTCCATTCTTCCACTTTATGCCCTCTGCTACAACCATGTGAAGCTACAGGAATATATTCAATTGAAGAGTCATAGGTACAGTCAATCATATGAATGCATCCCTCTAAGAACTCATGTTTCTGCTACTCAAAAGGTACACACAGTCAGCAAAGAAGAAGAGTGGCTCTGTTCTGTGCAAACAATGGTCTAATCTTCCTCAAAGGGCACCCAACGAACATAGTAAAGGCAGTGGCTTAGTTCAGCAAAAGAACATGGCTATCTCAGGGCCACTTTCGAACTCCAGAAAGGAAGCCCCCACATTTTTTCCTTTAGTCCATATCAATTGACATTTAAACACTGAATTTTCATCTTACATCATGAAATGCCCATTTTAGTATATTATGCACCCAAAAATTCCGAAGAGGATTCTAAATGCTAGAAGTATTGACATTAAAAAAAATGGTGTTAAAGGATAACACCGATGGAGTTATTTTAGATGGGCAAACAAGACTACATTAGCCATGGTCTCCTCTCATTTTTTGTTGCTAGAAAGAAACAAAAGAAATGATGATTCGAATACGTCGATGACAAAACCCATGATGTTCAAGACTTGAAGAAAACCTACGAGGGAAAACTCTATGACTTTCACTCAAAAATAATGGTGCTCATTCATTTCTTTAATATCTATAGGAGTGGGAACCATGATATTAGCATCATGCTATAGGAGTGAGTCAAATAAGTGAGAAGTTTCTCCTAGTTGTCAAGAATTCTGAGATGCTACTATACAGTGCTAAATACTTGATTAATTGCTAGAAGAGGCTTTGCTAGACTACGAAGATAGATACCTAGAAAATATTCTCAAAATATTGGGATTCAAATGCAAACCCTTCATCCTGCTATGTTTCCATGATTTTGTAGTTTTAGAAATGTGAAGCCTCATCCAAAATCAAACTCGGAATGCATAAAATTGCAAGCAAGATATCATTGAATAGTCATAATAACTCCACTTCAATGGTCAAGAGTTGGTAATTCTTATCGCTCTACCATTTTTGATGTTGGAGTCAATCTAGAAATAAGAAAATTCAGTTTGGGTCGACTGCTCAATGCACTTAATTTACTGTTGAACGCACATTGTAGTTGCAGTTGGGGACTTTGTACTGCTTCAAAGGGATGCCTGCTAACTCACATGTATACACCTCCATTCAACAGAGGTTACACTAAGAGACTGATTCATTCCATGTCGGATGTCACCAATCAACTTTCACAACCAATGCAATTAATATAGCTATATTTAACCCGGTAAAATCTCTATTTAGATACCAATGTACATAAAGGACTGGATTACAGAGTTGGATGGCATTACGTAGACATCACTAGGCACAAATAAACCATTTAAAATGTGGGAGGCATTATTATGCTCTGCAGAATAACATAGTGGATGGAAAAGAGATGATGGTAGCTGGGCAAGAGAATTTTGGTGTTGTCCGAGCAACAGAATTCAGAGAGACATTGAGTAGATTAGTTGGCAAAGGAATGCTAATGGAACACTGATAGCACTATAGGAGTAGGTATTCAATGGGAATACCAAGCATTACCCATATTATCACTTAGAGAGTAGATTATTATGATTGAGCAGATTTAGAATGGCAGAGGCATAATTAGATGAAACAGCGTGGTGCATGTAAGTAGCAGACCTGATAGACAGAGGTGGCAGCTAGAATTTTGCTGAGAAAATATTCATAAGTGATGGCAGAAATGATCTACACATAAAGGCCATAAAACAAATGGCTCAAAGTAATTATGCAGGGCAGAATACACATGCTCTAATACCATGTTAAACACACATGGGAAGCAACATAATCTGAAAGATAAAACCTCATAATATGTTTTTTTATTAACGAGAGATATACATTTATAGTACATGGTTTGACCATTGTGTTCCACATCCCAAGGTCTCTTGGAATTCCTTTTGTCTATTCTACTTTCACACTAACCCATTGAGGATTAGGTGTCCAACATAAGTAATTATTATAGATGTTTCATATTTTATAATAGTATACTTTTCAAGTGACATGATGCAAAATTTTGGTTTTTTACTAACCATAAAATGAGTATTAAATATATCTTCATTTAAATAGTCATATTTGATTCTAGGAATCATTGACTTTGTAAGTATCATTTGGTCTTCATAATGTACCTTTGGTCACTTGATGTAATAGTATTTATCATTGTAAAGCATATTTTAAATGCTTGAGTCAAAAGAAAAATGTATTTTGAGCCAAAGTCCCATTGTGAATTTTAAAAGATGAAAATTTGAATTTTTTGAAATGTAAATTTGGCTCCAAAAGTGACAAATCAACTTCCCTCCAAGTCAAGTCAGCCCTAGCCAAGGGACACATCCATTCACCTAAAATAGACTGCTATATAAAAGCAACTTAATCTCCTCCATTGACACATTCACATTCTCTCACGCAAGATAATTTTTGGGCAAGTGAGTGAAGTACAAGAAGGATAAAGAAGGATGAAAAAGAAGGCCAATTTTTATCTCTTCTCTATCTCTCTAGCAACTCACATGTGTGGGGTAATTTGTCTCTCTGTGCCTCACATTTTCTTGGGAAACCATTGCAAGGGGTGAAATATTTTTTTTACTAGGGAAACTATTGCAGGGCCAAAATTCTAGGGCAAATGACTATTGCAGGAGGGAAAATTTTTTGGAAGTTCAGGATCAAGAGAAAATTGTAAGATCATATTAGATGACTTGACTTAGAAGAGAAGACCGGGTTTGACCATAGGTTTAGGTGTGTCTCTCATTGAAAAAGAAGAATTTATCTATTGAAAAGGTTACTTGTTTTTTCCCTGCAATGGGTTTTCCTAGGGTAAACCTTGTGTGTTGCGATATCTATTGTCCTATTGTTCTTTATGGCTGAATTTATGTGTTGGGTTGTGTTATATTCTTTCCACGACTAGCCCCTGTAGTTAACCCCGGGGGGTAGAGTGGGGTCGGAACCCTCGTTCATTGCACCGATTGTGTAGCGAGGTTTGGGGGGAGGTCACAAGGGGTTTGAGGTATAATCGTAACCCCACTTTATGGGGTCCAGGGCATCGCGCTGGAAAATTTTGGTTTTGGACCCTATGTTAGGTTAGGCGGACCCACCTATGGTTTTGTGCATGATTTTCGCACATGTTTTTGGACGCGATGGTTTTCGGTCCATGGTATTGGACATGATGGTTTTCTTTCCATGGTATTGGATGCTTCGGCATGTATAAATATGTATTATAACATTGAAAGGAACATAATGAAAAATCAAGCTGGTAGTCCCAGTTTTGGGATACAGGGGAAAATCTTTGTGTATATGTGTTTTATGTGTTATGCTCTCGCATTGTTTATTTTCTATGTTTTAGAATTCGTTGTAGGTAATTTTTGTATGGGGTTAAAACCTACATTTGGTTTCGAACAAGTTCTGGCTTCAAGGGGGCGCATTTTTTGCTAAGGGGTTTCACTCAGGCCTGTGGTAGACCTTGTTCAGTGGGAGATCTGCGAGATCGATTTTGGTGGTGAAAGAAGATGGTGAGCAATGGAAAGATATAGATCAAGAAATTTAATGGTCAGAGTTTTGAGTTGTGTAAACTCAAGATAGAGGATCTATTGATGGATAAAGATCAGTGGATCATGGTAGATCCAGGTACTAAACCAATGGGAGTGTCCGATGAAGAATGGAAGAAGTTGGATCAGAAGGCAAAGAGCACAATACGATTGTGTGTCTCAGATTCAGTATTGCTGAATGTATCAGGGGAAGCTACGGCGAAGGCTCTATGGGACAAGTTAGGGACTTCATACCAATCTAAGTCTCTGGTGAATAAACTATTCCTGTGGAAAAAGCTGTATAGCCTGAGGATGAAAGATGGAGACTCGGTGACAGAGTATCTGAATACATTTAATACTGTGGTAAATACATTATCATCTGTTGATATTAAAATTTCAGATGAAGATAAGTGCATCAATTTGTTGTGCTCTCTACCAGATTCATGGGATAGTCTGGCTATTGCAATAGGTAGCAATGCAACTGCTTTACAGTTTGATGAAATAGTCTCAGCCTTGCTGACAAAGGAGATGAGACAGAAAAATATGGACAACCAGAATGGTGATGCCTTGTTTGTACAAGGATGGTCCCAGAACAGAAACAAAAATAAGTCATCGAGTGGGAGATCTAAATCTAGAGGGAGATCTAAATCTCGAGGAAAACCTATAAAGGTGGTGTGCTGGAAATGTGGAAAGGAAGGGCACTACAAAAGGGAATGTAAATCTAAAGCTCTTGATAAAGGAAATGGAGCTGATGATGCTCCTTCTGCAGAGGTGAAAACCACCTCAGTTGAAGGTGGAGATGTGTACTTGGCTTCTTCAAGTACACATGTAGATCATGAGATATGGTTGACTGACTTAGGTGCATCATTTCACTTCACTCCCCATAGAGAGTGTTTCTGCGAGTATGAGAAATACGATGGTGGTGATGTCTTCTTAGGGGATGATAGGAAGGCTATAATCATTGGTCGTGGAAAATTAAAGTTGAAGTTGCAAGGTGGAAGGATTAGAACACTTTCGGGTGTTTTGCATATTCTTGCATTGGAAAAAAATATGATTTCTATAAGCAAGTTGGATGATGTAGGTATAAAAATAGTGTTCGAGAAGGATATCTACAAAATGGTTAGGGGAGCACTGGTATTAATGCGGGGAGTTTGAATTGGAACTCTATAGAAGCTGCAAGGTAGAATTGTTATTATGGGTGCAACAGTTCTGTGGTTCCTGAAAGTGGAGTAGAAAATCTAGTGGTCTTTCGAGAGAAGACCATGTTGTGGCATCAAAGGCTTGGGCATATTGGAGAGAAGGGCCTTCGAATACTTCATGGTAAAGTTATGGTAGAAGGTATGAGTAATAGCTCTCTAGACTTTTATTTCTGTGAAAATTGTGTATATGGGAAATAGAATCGAGTGAGTTTCCCCTCTGGTGGTAAGAGGGCGAAACCGATATTAGAGCTTGTGCACAGTGATGTGTTTGGACCTATGAAGGTTCCATCACTGGGTAAGTCTATGTACTATGCATCATTTATATATGACTTCTCAAGCAATACATGGATATATTTCTTGAAGAAGAAATCTGAAGCCTTTGACATGTTTAAAGAATTTAAGGCTCTCGAGGAAAATCATACAGAGAAGAAGATAAAGGTTCTAAGGACAGATAATGGTGTAGATTTTCGCCGCAAGGAATTTGAATAATTATGTAAGAAGTGTGGTATAGCACCATAGAAGACTACTCCATATACACCTCAGCAAAATGGAGTTGTACAAAGAATGAATAAGATGTTGTTGGAAAGGGCAAGAAGCATGCTTAGTGGTGCCAGGTTAGGACAGGAATTCTGGGCAGAGGCGGTGGATACTGCATGTTAGCTAGTCAACAGGTCAACTTCATCAGTGTTGGAGGATAAGACTCCACAAGAGGTATGGACTGGTAAGAAACCTTCTCTTTCACATCTGAGGGTATTTGGATGTGATGCATATATACATGTTCCAAAGGATAAACGAACCAAGTTGGATAGTAAATTTGAAAAGTGCATCTTTATTGGGTATAAGGATGGTTTAAAGGCTTATAAGCTTTGGAACCCAGTCACATAGAAAGTTGTGTACAACCGAGATGTGGTGTTCAGAGAGGTAAAAGATGTTATTAAACATGAAGTCCAAGCAGAGGAACCTGAGAAGATAGAGTTTGAGCTTAAGGAGGAAGAATCAAACTCTATAGTAGAGGAGGTATTAGAAGATGAAGAGCCACAAAGTCTGGGTGTGAGAAGATCAGTTCGAGAAAGAAGGCAGCTAGAAAGGTACTTCTATTATATTACTTTTATCTGTTGTTGCCACTTTTGATTTTGAGGTAGAACATATGGATGTGAAGACAACATTTCTTCATGGGGATCTGGAAGAGGAAATATACATGAAGCAACCTAAAGGCTTTGTGGTGAAGGGTAAGAAAGAACTTGTATGCAAGTTAAAGAATTCCATGTATGGGTTAAAACAGTCACCAAGGATGTGGTATCAAAAATTTGATACATTTATACAGGTACTTGGCTTCACCAGGAGAAAAGTAGATCAATTTGTGTATTTTAAATTAATTGGTGACCGTGTTATTTATCTGGTCTTGTATGTGGATGATATGTTGCTAGTTGGAAATGCCAAAGAAATTATCCAGGATTTGAAGACCTAATTGTCCTCCAAATTCAAAATGAAAGATCTTGGTGCTGAAAACTATATTTTGTGCATGGAAATTAAAAGATATTGGGCAAACAGGAAGCTCTGGTTAAACCAAAGGAAGTATGTCAAGACAATACTGGAGAGGTTTAATATGCAGGATAGTAAACCAGTGAAGGTTCCTATTCCTGTAGGTGTGAGGTTAGTTGTTGAACAGTGTCCCAAGATGCAAGAAGAGGAAGAGGACATGTCCCATGTTGCATATGCAAGTGCAGTTAGTAGCTTGATGTATGCAATGGTTTGTTCTAAAGCAGGCATTGCACATGCAGTGGGAGTATTGAGCAAGTTTATCTCAAAACCTGGGAAGGAGCACTGGACAACAGTGAAGTGAGTTTTCAAGTATTTGCGTGGCACTAGTGATTATGGTTTGTGCTACCAAAGAAGATCAGGATTAGACAGAATGTTGGATATTCTGGCTTTGTTGATGCAGACTGGGCTGGAGATCTATATCAGAGAGGATCTACAAGTGGGTACGTGTTTAAACTATTTGGAGGTGCAATCAGTTGGATGAGTAAGAAACAATCTGTAGTGGCACTATCAACTACAGAGGCAGAATACATGGCAGCCACTCATGCAAGCAAGGAAGTAGTTTGGTAGCAGAGATTGTGTTCAAGTATGGGGTTAGTACAGAGAGCTATACGGATAGACTGTGACAGCCAAAGTGAAATTTTCTTGGCAAAGAGCCCTGCATATCATTCAAAGATAAAGCACATTGATGTTCAATATCACTTTGTGAGCGATATGATAGAAGAAAAAAAGGTGTTGGTGGTAAAGGTGGACACTTTGAAGAATACTGCAGATGCATTGACAAAATCTGTGAGCTTTGAGAAGTTCTCTTGGTGTAGAGAGACAATGGGCGTTTCAAGGCTAGAAAAATGACTAAGCTCTCTTGTGGCCCCGTGTAGAAAGAAAACAAGAATGGGAGGTTGTTGGGTTGTCTTATATTTTTTCCACGACTAGTCCACGTAGTTACTCGGGGGGTTAGAGGGGGGGAAGAACCCCCCTTCATTGCACTGATTGTGTAGCAAGGGGGGTCACAAGGGGTTTGAGGTGTACCCGTAACCCCATTTTATGGGGTCGAGGGTAGCACGCCAAATTTTTTTGGTTTTGGAACCTATGTTAGGTTGGGCACACCAACCTATGGTTTTGTGCATGATTTTCGCACGTGTTTAGATGCAATGGTTTTTGGTCCATGGTATTGGACGTGATGGTTTTTGGTCCATGGTATTGGATTCTTTGACATGTATAAATATGTATTATAACATTGAAATGAACATAATGAAAAATCAAGCTGGTAGTCCCAGTTTTGGGACCCAAGGGAAAATCTCTGTGTATATGTGTTTTATGTGTTATGATCTCGAATTGTTTATTTTCTATGTTTTAGAATTCATATGTAGGTAATTTCTGTATAGGGTTAGAACCTACATTAGCAAGTATAATTTTTGAATGAAATGTTGGAATAAGCTAAAAGAAGACCTACATCAAAATTAATTATCATAGTTTCAAAAATATTGTGCTAACCCTAATTGCACTAAGGAAATCAAGATGAAAGCAGAGCTTTGATGAGGGAAGAATGGAACAATGAGATAACCTTGACAAAACCATAGAGAAAATTGTATTCAAGTTCTTCTTTTAGATTGGTTTCTATGACTTCCTCTACAAAATCTGAAAACAAGCTAGAGGGAGTATCTAATTTCACAACTTGGAAATTTAGAATAAATATTCTTCTTGCCAAGAACAAGGTTTTGGACATTGTGAAGGGAAAGGTTGTTGCACCAAAATATGATAAAAGAAAATAAAAGTTCGAGGAGGATGAAATAAATGCTATGTACATCATAGTGGACTCCATTAGGGATCATTTGGTTCCCTACATTACAAAACTTGATATCTCAAAGAAGATGCATGATGCTCTAATGAATCTCTGCACAATCAAGAATGTTGGTCAATTAATGAGCTTGAAAAATGAACTTCTAAATAGAAGGACGACTAATGATGATACTATGGCTTCTTACTTAGTAAGGATTTCCCAAATAAGAAATTAGATTCAAGCAATTAGAGAATCCATCCTTAATCAAGAACTTGTAATTATAACACTCTATGGTCTTCCTAGACATACCAAAGCCACAATTTTTTAGATGTCAATTTATTGTGAGCTTTGGCAACGCATTTTGATTAATAAAATTCCACAGTTATTTTTGAATTTAATCTTTAGTGGTTCATAATGTTTAGAGAAATATCTCTTCACGACCAATCACAGTTTTTTGTTTGATAAAGTGTGTTTGTGAGTTTCTAAGAACTTTAACGGTATCTCATGACTAAATTGCATATTACTTTATAATAGGTATGAAGTGCAATGAATATAATAAAAGTGATAATGTTAATTAGTTAATAAATTTATTAAAATATAATAATAAATTTATTTTTTAAATTTTATTGAATTCAATAATTTAGATTATTCGGAAACATATGAAATTTGTAAATTAATTTTTTTATTTATAATATTTTTTATCAATTTATTAAAATAAGTTAGTTTATTCAAAATAAGTTGATAAATAAGTTGAGTTTGGTAATTTAAAATGAGTTAAATTTAAGATATGTTTTAAATGGTTTACCATGAATATTTAAAATCTTAATTAATTATAATAATAATCAAATTAGTGCATTTAATGAATATTTAAAATATCAATTAATTAATAATAATTACATTAGTGTGTTTGTAATTAAACTTTACCATCGTTTTGATTACTTTTTGCTTAAAATACAATTTGTTAGTATTAATTAATTTACAATATGGATTAACTTATAAAAATATATATTATTATAATTTTTATATAATTGATGGAATTTGAAAATGATACTAAAATGAGATATTTTATTTTTTGAATAGTTGTGAAAATATGATAAATTTTAAGTATATTTTTTGTTATATGAGTATTAAAAGATAAAATATTATCATTAAATTGATTGCAAATGAAAGTATAAATTTATTTTTTTATGTTTCTTAAGTTGTGAGTCATGAGATGATTACACATTTAATCTTTAGGTTGATTAACTATGTTTCAAAGGCATTTAAGTCGTCAAAATTACTGGAAGATTACACTCGGATTGGTCACACCAACTCTTAAGATTCAAACAAATAATTTTCACATTATAGAATGTCTTAACAATACACCGAGTCACCATCATAAAAGTAAAAACTCATATTATTAAAAATAAAAAACAAAATTAAATCAAATTATAAAAAAATATATTATAATTGTTTTTAAATTAAAAATTAAAACAATGATAATGATATTCCAAAAAAGCTCGAAAATAACATGTTGATTGAGAAAATATTATCCAAATAAATATAAGTAGGATGTTTTTTCGTTTCGAAGCCCAAAACGTCAAAGCTACGAGGGTATTATCAACTCCAAGAGACCCAGGGCTAACACAGAGAAGCAGGGGCTAACGCAGAGTGTCTGGGAGCTATGCAGAGGTTAGCTAGGCTCATGCTGGGACTGGGAGACGTGTTAGAGAATTTTTTCTCTCTATTGGTAACCCAGTTTGGCACTCTGTTGTATTGAAGAATTGTTGAATAATAAAATCCTCACTTGCTGCATCGGTTTTCCCACATTGGGATTTTCCAGGAACTATTGTCCAAAATATATGTGTCATTGTGTTGATTCTTATGCATGTGTTTTCTTCTGTATTATGGTGTGATATCTACAGTAGAAACTATTTTAATGCTTATTAAAGGATTTTCATAAATAACTTATTAGAAAATAAGTAGGCAAAGTAAATCAAATGTTGCAGTGATAGAATTTTCAAATGGTATCTCAGCAATTAATTAGAGAGAGGAAGGGAAAATAAAAAATTGGGTCGAGACCATGATGCAGAGGTATACACGTAAGGAGACTCAGACAAATTTTCAGAAAATTACACAAGAGAAAGTGATTTCGATTTCTCTATGTTGGCTTCCAGGCTGGAAGAAGAAGTGGCTTGCATGACTAGTTCTGCATCATCAGAGGTATGGTATATAGACAGTGGAGCCCCTTGGCATATGACAGGAATAAGGGAATGCTTCTCAAATTATCGAGAGGATAAGATGAACTTTCAGATCACCATGGGGAACAAGGAAAAGTGTACTCCAGTAGAGAGGGGTACCATAGTTTTTCAAACAAAATCTGGAGAACGGTTCCATGCTACCAATGTGTTGCATGTACCAGGATTGGTGATGAACTTACTTTCTGTTTCGCAACTTCAAGGCAAGGTCTATGATGTCTTCTTCATCAAGGAGAATGTATACGTCAAACACCCGAGTTGGAAAAAGAAAGTGCAGATCGCGATCAAAAGTAACAAGTTGTATAGACTACAACTAGAATTACCAATGGCACTAATAGGCAGTCATGGAGACAAGGACTTGAACGAACTATGGCACAAAAGAATGGGAAATTTGCACCATGGGGCTTTGAGAATTCTCAGGAGCACTGTAATAGGAGTTATGGATCTTAATAAAAAACAAGATGATGTATGCGAAGGATGTTCTCTAGGAAAGTATGCCAATGCAACATTTCCTAGAAGTAAAAACAGGGCCAAGAGTGTACTAGGATTGAGACACTCAAATATCTGCAGACCTATGTCCACTAAAGCTCTCAGTGGCGCTGAGTACTTCCTTACCTTCATTGATGAGCACTCAAGGAAAACTTGGATTTATTTTCTGAAAACCAAGGATGAGGTTTTATGTTGATTCAAAGAGTTCAAGGCTCTAGTGGAGAATCTGACTAAGAAGAAAACAAAATATTTGCGCTGAGATAATGGTGGAGAGTATGTCGATAAGAACTTCACTCATTTTTTTGCTAAGGAGGGCATCAAAAGAGAGTGGAAATATCCTTACAATCTGGAGCACAATGGAGTAGCAGAAAGGAAGAATAGGACTATTGAAGAAGTAGCTAGGGCCATGATGTATGATCAAGATATGCCAAAATTCTTGTGGGCAGAAGAATGCAACACAGTAGTCTATGTTTAGAATAGGACTTCTCATTGAGCATTGGGAAAGATTACTCTAGAGAAAGTTTTCACAGGGAAGACACTTGAAGTTAGTCATTTCAGGATATTTGGGAGTTTAGTTTATTGTCGTGTACCCGAGGAAAAGAGGAAAAAGCTGGATCAAACAATGGAAAAGTGATATTTAGTGGGATATAGCGAGAATGCTAAGGCATATAGAATCTATCTTCCAGGGAGAAAGAAGGTATTGGCTTGACAAGATGTGAAGTTCATGGAGGACAGGGACGTCATAAAATCTCGTGAGATGCCTTCCGAGGAGCAGTCAAAAGAGGTGCCATTGGTTAAACCTCTTCAACCAATGGATGTAAAGAACTCTTCCTCAAATAAAGAAGATTCACAGGATGAGGAGGAGCTAACAAAAGAACCTTTTGGTAGAGGAAGAACTAGCAGGGAACTTCATCAGATTCTGCGAGATGCAGAGGAATTCATCGGTGCGCCAAGAAACAATAAGAGTGAGTGAAAACAACCAGATCTATATTAGGCATTAGTAGCTCAGGATTGGGAGCCTACCAATTTCCAGGAGGTAGCTCACCTAGATGTGATAGTAGAGGAGTACAACTCCATAATGGTGAACAATATCTTGGAGGTAGTGCCAAGGCCTCAAGACAGATCAGTGGTAGGTTTGAGATGGATCTACAAGATCAAATATGCTACAGACGGTAGTGTTGAGAAATACAAGGCAAGGTTTTTGGCTAATATGTATGCTCAGAAGGAAGGAAATGACTATGAGGAGACATTCATCCTAGTAGCCAGGTACACATCTATTAGAACTGTGATATCTATTGTAGCACAAATGGGGTGGGAGATTGAATCATCAGATGGATGTCAAAACAGATTTTTTGAACGGGGTAATAGAAGAAGAGGTATACATTGAACAACCAAAGGGATTTGAGACACATGAGAAGTAGTCTCGTGTATGCAGGTTGAATAATTCCTTGTATGGGTTGAAGCAAGGACCTACAACATGGTATGGTCGAATTGATGGCTACTTGCAGAAGATGGGATTTTTCAATAATGACACAGATCCAAATCTCTACTATCTAGTTGTAGAGAATGAGCCTCTAATCTTAGATTGTATGTGGATGATCTCTTTTTGGCAAGATCATCTAGACTTATTGGGGACTGCAAGAAGAATCTAGCCACATAATTTGATATGAAGGATTTGGCATGAATGCATTACTTTCTAGGGTTGGAAGTTTGGCAGCGAAAGGGAGAGATATTCCTTGGGCAAGGGAGGTATACTATAGAAATCCTTAAAAGATTCAGGATGTAGGACTACAGACCCATGGCTACTCTAATGATCACATCCTAGAAGAATATTGATGCATCAGAAGACAAGGATATTGATCCCACCTTATACAGGAAGCTCATAGGGTCTTGTTGGCATTATGACACAGGTTTGGCTCTCTGGCACAGGTGTTGTCCTTGATGGCAACTCACTCAAATGGCCAATCATAGCTCAGGCACTTAGAATGGAAGAAAATAAGGTATACATAGGTTCCTCTCAGCAAAGTCGCGTATACACGCGGGATCACCGATTGAAAGACACGTATACATATGCACGCACTTTCATACAAAGAAAAGCACGTACATGTCGGAAAATTTATGTTTGGTCCATGGTATTTAGTCTGACATATTTGAACCTAGGGTTTTGGTCCTTGTTATTGCATCCAAAGTGTTGAACCCAAGTATTGGGTCCCTAGTATTGATTCTATAATGGTTTTGGACCATGGTTTGAGTAAGACCTATGACTATAAAAAGGGAAGGAGATCATTTGGCAAGGGCATCGACTAAGTGTTGAATATCTGAAGAGGAGCAAGATCTAGAATACTAGTGATTGGTGTATGGTGCATTGCTGGATCTTAACCAAGGAGGAACCTGAGTGCTAAAACATGGATAAGTTCTATTGATGGAGAAAGATTTTATGACTTGAATAGTAGTATCTTTGTAACCTTTGATCTGTTATAATTGGCGCATGCTTAGATTTATAAATCTGATAATCTGGGTATAACTGATGTTTGATTAAGTAAAAGGGAAAATTATCTTTTATAGATCTATACGCAGGTTCAACGCGGCATAGGCGCGTATACACATAGGTTCAGCAACTTAAGAAAGTGTATACTCTGGTTGGCATTGATACAACAGCGTATGTACACAGGTTATGCATAGTGAGGAAGCGTATGTTTCATGAAATATTCTTTAGCTACTTTTGGTTATTGTTGCAGTGTTCTGGGTTCAGAATTGGTGTCTGGTTACTATTACTGTTGTCTGGTTACATCATTCTGAGAAGTCTTTCGTTGATTCTATATTGGGTTGTACAAAGGAGATTGATTGTTGCAGATATACTTGATGTACGATTGATGTTATTCATGGATCCAGTCTGAAAATTTATGAAACGTGGTCCCTGGAAGAAAAGAGAAGGTTGTAGCCTTCTGTAGGTAGTAGCCTGCGTACTAGTACCTTAGCTATTACAAGAGCTAAAGCGGGTTGTAGCTCCCTTCCAGGTGAAGCTGGAGAATGAGAAAAGGTTGTAGCCTTCTGCAGGTAGTAGCCTGCATACTGGTATAAGACTGCACCAGTACAGAAACATTGCAAAAAGAAGTTCTGAATTGAAAGAAGATATATACGAAGTGCAGCAGGTGGTTTTGACCCACATTGGGTTTCCACCTTATATCTTGTGTTCTTGTGTGTGACTGTCTGCACTATTTTTTGTTCCTGATTGATGTCTATATGGCTTTGACGCACAGATTTAAGCTTTTTTTTTTTTCTCGGCAATAACTAAATTCTATTAACTGAAATTCAAAATATTTTTACATGGAATTGAGGCTACAGGGGTCAGAGCCCGAGAGCGATCACGTTGCATCACTGCCCCATTACAATAAGAAACTGGGGAAAGCAGTAACATAAAGCCAACATTCGTACATAAGATTCAGACATAGGCTGATAGAAAGAGAGAGAAACAGAGAAGCAGAGTTGTTTGCAGACAACCAGAAAGAGGCCGGACACTTCCTCAGAGGGAAGCCAAAACCTGAGAATGACGAAGCCGAGCCAGAGCGAGAGAAAAAATCCTGGAGATATCCATCTGAGCAAAAAGCCATGAACCAAAAGGAGGAAAGCCGTCACCCATGTCAATCATCTTCTGTGTCCTCCCCATGAGTCATCTCCATATCCCGACATGCGCTGCCAATTCTGAGATTGGTCTTGCCATTCATCGTCTTACCGGGGCTGGTAGCACCTGTATCCCTTTCTACCTCAATTGGGCCACTATCATCTAGAGGAGGAATACTTAAAGGCTGAATATCCTTCTGACTGGGCTCAACCTCCTGCTTAATTTTTGTTCTCCCTCATCCATGGAGCGCTCACTACTGTGAGAAGGGTTGGGAACAATGCAGGACAGAGGGGTGACTTGGTTTTCTTCCTCTGACAGAATGATAGTAATATGAGTAGTAATCAAAGGCCGGTTCAGGTTACTCTGAAACTTGTAATGCGTCGTTTGGAAAGTGTTGTTAGGAACAGGCTTGCGACTAGGACTCGGGGGAGGCAAATCCTCAGGAGAGGAGGTGAGGTTAATGGGTGAGTGAGCTGGGTCTACCAGATGGCTAACAGAGGGCCGCTTGCCACTTTCTTGGCGATCCCTAGAGCGGTTCCTCTTGCCATGGTGCTTCATTTTGACAAGCAAGGGAGAGGACACTGTAAAATCAAAGAAACTAGGG
This sequence comes from Pinus taeda, assembly GCA_000404065.3. Lineage (NCBI taxonomy): Eukaryota > Viridiplantae > Streptophyta > Pinopsida > Pinales > Pinaceae > Pinus > Pinus taeda. Next base: position 19,388 of record APFE031462753.1, read on the forward strand.
CTAGAAGCAGGGGAGTGCCCAAATTGAGCCAGAGGCTACTGAACAAAGACAGTGAGGACACGAGATGGAGAAATAGCAAAATCGACACAAAAGACTAAGGCCTCAGATAGCTTACCCCGACTCACCGAGCTAATCCCTCTGTGGAAAGCGTTGGTGCATTCAAAATGCAGCCAGCAAGAACTCGAGCTAGCCTGAAACTTGCTTGTGAAGACAGGCCTGTGCTTATCATAACAGCGTAACTTAAACTAGAACCTAGAACCAGAGAACTGAACGCCGAAGGTGAATTGTGCACAATATATCACCATGCTTATAACCATTAACAGACTGCATTGGAACCCATCCTTCATTAATGCAAACAACCTACACTGTCTTGCGCTCATAAAAACATTCCCTCTGTGAGAGATAGGGATCTGGGACGCCACGTTGCGCTGCAGGTGGCAATACCAAGGGTCTTTAATCTGCATGAGGGACAATCAATGTACGAGCGTCACCCGCATTTGGGGCACACAGATTTAAGCTTAACATCTGAAAAATAATTAAATTACAGGTCTGTGAGTTATACGCTGTTTTATTTAACCGAAGTTGCGTATATACGTTGGTTTATCTAACTAAAGTAGTGGATACAAGTCTGTATATGAATTGAAAAATAATTGACTTGATAATACTGATTCACCCCCCCTCTCAGTATTATTTCCAACAATTGGTATCAGAGCAGGTCCTTCAGAAGAAGCTTGACCACTTGAAGGAAGATCTATCATCATGAGAAACTACGAAAGAGAAGCATCCATGAGGCCACCAATTTTTTATGGGAGCAACTTCATCTATTGGAAGGTAAGAATCGCAGCCTATCTTCAATCTCTTGGTACAGAAGTTTGGGATATTGTGGAAACAGGATATACATTTCCGTCAGCAACTCCTACAGATACAGCTGGTAAGAAGCAGTATGAAACAAATGCAAAGGTTGTCAATACTCTATTAGGTAGTCTATCTCAATCAGAATTCGTCAAGGTAATGCAGCTCAAAACCACAAAAGAAATATGGGACAATATCGTTCTAAGCTATGAAGGAGATGAGTAGGTAAAACGAGCAAAACTACAAACTCTTAGAATTCAATATGAAAATATCAGAATGCACAATGATGAAAGCGTGGCTAGCTATTTCCTATGTATAGATGAGATTGTAAATTGTATGAAAAAATTGGGTGAAGAAATAAAAGAAGTTTCTTTGGTTGAAAAAGTTCTAAGATCTTTGTCTTCCAAGTTTGATTCAAAATTTTCTGCCATAGAAGAAAAATAAAATCTACAGAGTCTTACCATGTCCCAATTGCACAAAATTCTAACTTCTTACGAAATGAGAAAAGGGGGCCCATCAGACAGGAGAGAAGCCACATTCAAAGCCTCAGGAAAAGGAGATTACAATGAGTCAGGATATATGTCTGAAGAAGAAGAAGAATAAAACTTTGTCAAGAACCTTCAACAGGGAAAAGGAAGATTCAGAGGTAAGCTTCCTTTCAAATTCTTTGCTTGTGGAAGAGTTGGTCACTATGTTGCAAAGTGTCCTCATAAAGATAAAGGTAAGGAACCAGTTAGATGTAACAGAAAATAGAATGTAGGTAAGAAGAGCTATTATACTCATGAAGATAGTGATGGACTTTCAAATAGTGATGAAGATGAACAAGGCAATGATGATAGACTTTTGATGACTTTTGAAGATGATGATTTCTTGGATGCTATAAATGAAGAAGGTCTTTATGAAGAAATTTCTAAACTTAAAATCTGTTTAGAGGAAAAGAATATGATCATAGATACTCTAACATTCCAACTTGCTGAAAGAGATAAACACAATGAAGAGTTAGAATGTGAAATTGTGGGACTTAGAAAAGAAATTGAGAAAACAAAAGCCCTTAATATTAGATTTGCTAAAGGATCTAAAACTTTAGATGAGATTATCAAAGTGCAGTGTTCTCCTCTAATCAAGACAGGTCTCGGATATTCGGAAGAAGCGTCTCAAGCACAGAAGCAAGAACAAAATGCATCCACTTCCAAAAGTTATTTTGATGCAGCAAGGAGAAGTGAATAGGTTGACAATCGACAACAAAAGCGTAATGTAGATCACCAGGTAAATCAGGGACCATTTGCTTCAAGAAATAGCAAAGATTACCAAGTAAATCGAGGACAATCTATTTCAAGGATTAACAGATGCTTCAACTAACCACAAGTAAATCATTCTCAATTTACCTCAAGAATGAGTGTCAATATAAACTACAATCATTTGGTTGGTAGGTTTCATAATCGTAGGAATTTCTTCAATGGCCAATGTTTCTCTTGTCATAACTTTGGTCAAAAATCTGCTCAATGTGTGGCCTACAAGACCATCATGACTAGGGAAGCTCAAAAACAAAAGAGTATGACTGGGATCATGAAAAGAACCTACAATAACTTTTTTGCTCTTGAAAATGAAATAGAATGTTCTATTTGTAACAACTTCGTCATGAAGATTCTGAATGCAGGAGTAGGTTTTGGCAAACAACTCAGAAGGAGCAAGCTTCATTAACTCCAAAAACATGGAGAAAGAAAGAACCACAACCAGAAAGATGTGGAATAGCCTTATATGAAAAAGGATAGGATAATCAGTGGCACATCAACAGTGGATGCTCGAAACATATGATAGATGATAAAGAAAAACTTCAGTCATATAGTGCCTTAGAAAAGGAAAAGAAGGTCTCCTTTGGAAATGACACCCCAACATTCATAAAAGGTAAAGGTTTTGTTTGTTTGAAAGAGAAGGTCAAAGCTGGAAATGTTATGTATGTTGATGACTTAAAGCATAATCTATTGAGTGTCAGCCAAATGTGCGATCAAGGAATGAGGTAATATTTCGATCAAATGGATGTATTGTTCGTGAGCTCGATACAGGAAAAACAGTAATCAAAGGCATAAGAACTCCAAATAATTTATACATATTCAAAGAAGGACAACAACAATGATATCTAAGCAAGAATGATGAACACTGGCTATGGCAGAGAAGATTGAGAAATCTTAGCTTCTCTCAGATAAGGAAAGCATGCAAATATCAAGTGATTCGTGATCTTTCGGACATCAGAATTCCATACAATATAATATGAAAATCATGTCAGTTTGGTAAACAAATGAAAACTAATTTCCCTGAAAAGGAAGGATCAGCTAGCAAGCCACTTGAACTTGTCCATACTGATATATGTGATCCAACTAGGAAGAGGTCACCTCGAGGAGAAGAGTACTTCATATTGTTCATTGATGACTGTTCAAGGATGTGTTGGATAGGACTCATTAAGTATAAAGATGAAGCTTTCAAAAAGTTCAAATCTTTCAAAGCCTTGGTTGAAAACGAATCAGATTGCAGAGTCAAATACCTCAGATTTGATCGAGGAGGGGAATTTACCTCGGATGAATTTTTCAATTTTTGTGAAGAACATGGAATAAGAAAGGAATTCTCTGCTGTAAGAACTCCTTAGCAAAGTGGAGTAGTGGAAAGGATGAACATAACGGTTCAACAAATGGCTCATGTTATGCTTGATGAATCAGGAACTCCCGCAACCTTCTGGGGTGAAGCCGCTTTTGCTGCAGTTACTATTCTCAACAAGACAAACATCTCGGTAAACAACACTCAGACTCCTCATGAAATTTGGTATGGTAAGACTCCCATGGTAAAATATTTCAAAATTTTTGGAAGAAAATGCTACATTAAAAGGACTGATGAAAGCCTGGGCAAATTTGAACCTAGAGCAGATGAAGGCATTCTCTTTGGTTACTCTCCCCATAGCAAAGCATATAAGTGTTATAATAAAAGACTTGGAAAAATTGTTGAGAGTATCAATGAAGTGGTTGATGAAGAAGGAAACACTCCTAGGCAAGTAAAATCTAAAGAGTTTGAAGATGATGATGAGGACTTTCCTTCAACATCAAATCAGAATCATGATGAAGAAGGAACCCATGAGGCATCAGAAGAAAATATAAGGATAGAAGAAAAGACTCCATCCAGGTATGTTCAGAAGAATCATCCAGAAACTCAAATTTTGGGGCAGAAAGAGGCAGGTGTACAAACAAGAAGAACCATTTCAAAAGCTTCAAGCTATCTAGCATTGCTCTCCTCTACCGAACCACAAAATGTAAAAGAGGCATGCAAAGATGAATGTTGGGTCAAGGCCATGGAGGAAGAACTTGAACATATTGAAAAAATAACACTTGGGAGTTGGTTCCTAGACCAAAAGATAAGAATGTCATAGGGACAAAAAGGATTTTTAAAAATAAGTTGAATGAAAATGGAGATGTGGTTAGAAACAAGGCAAGACTTGTTTGTAAAGGATATGCACAACAAGAAGGTATAGACTTTGAAGAAACTTTTGCACCAGTTGCTAGACTTGAGGCCATAAGAATGTTCCTTGCCCTCTCTAGCTTTCAGAAGTTCAAAGTATTTCAGATGGATGTGAAATCTGCCTTTCTGAATGGAGACTTGGATGAAGAAGTATACATTGAGCAACCAGATGGGCTTATCCTTGGAAATGATCCAAAACTTGTATGCAGAATCAAAAAGGCTCTCTATGGCTTTAAATAGGCTCCAAGGGCCTGGTATTATCGGTTGGATAAGTACCTTCATCAATAAGGCTTTTCAAAAGATCAACATATAGAAATCTATATATAAAAATTGACAATAATAAATTGCTAATACTTCTTGTGTAGGTTGATGATATCAGTTTTGGTAGCAATGAGGAAGAAATGAGTCAAAACTTTGCCTTGGTAATGCAAAAGCAATTTGAAATGTCTCTACTTGGTGAGCTCACATATTTTCTTGGTTTACAAGTCCAACAAAACAAAGACGACATTTTTCTGTCACAAACAAAGTATCTCAAGCAGATCTTGAAGAAATATGGGATGGAGGATTCAAAACCAGTATGTACCCCTATGGTAACAGGATGGAGCCTCAGCGCAAATGATGAATCAGCAGTTGTACATCAACCAACCTATAGATCCATGGTTGATAGTCTACTCTATCTAACAGGTACCTGGCCAGACATTATGCATGCAGTAGGGATAGTTGGAAGGTTTAAGGCAAATCCAAAGGAAAATCATCTTCAGGCAGTTAAGAGAATTTTCAAATATGTTCAAGGAACTTAAAACTATGGCTTATGGTGTCCTAGAGGTACAGATCTCACACTTCATGCATATACAGATGCAGATTGGGCAGGAAGTGTGGAGGACAGGAAAAGCACTAGTGGTGGTGCATTCTTCATGGGTCCTAGATTAGTATCTTGGTTCAACAAGAAAGAAAGTTCCATTGCATTATCTATAGTTGAAGCAGAATATGTAGCTGCTACATCTTGCTGCACACAACTCCTTTGGATGATGCAAACATTGCAAGATCTTCAAACCAATTGTACTCCACCTATTTCCATTTTTTGTGATAATACAAGTGCAATCAGTGTTTCAAAGAATCCTATTATGCATTCAAAAACTAAGAACATACCTATCAAGTATCATTTTCTCTGGTAACAAGTGCTTGAACAAAAGGTCAAATTGGAGTATGTTCCATCTAAGGAGAAAGTTACTGATATTCTCACCAAAGCACTGCCGAGGGAGACATTTGAATACCTCAAACAGAAGCTGTGGGTGGTTGATGGAACGTCTTGCTGTTGAATCTTGTCTGTTTTCAGAGATCAATGGTTGTACGTGAGTTTCAAGTGGGTAATCCGCGTACATACATTGGTTTCTGTGGGTACAGTTACGTATATTCTCGTTTGAAGAAAAACCGTGGAGCCAGACTCAGGATGGAAAGAGTCTGTTATGGGTTTAACAGAGATCATCTAGCACAGGTTCAGGGGGAGCATATATTCTTCTAATAATGCATTGTTGGCATTATCTTAGAAGATCTTGGTTCAATTTCACAGTTGTTGGGCTCAGGAGGAGCAGGTGCAGAGCGAAATCGTGGTTGCTTGTCTGAATGATGCTGCTGATGTTGTCTTTTATTTCTTTTCTTATCAAGGTAATGTAACGACCTATCTTGGTTTTCCCACTATGCCTGGGATGAATGAAGTAATGTTCTTGTCTTTATCATGTGTAAATTCTTGGAGTATCCCCACTTGATTAGGTAGATGAGTCAATTCCCAATTGGTTGGGAGATGGATGTATGTATGAGTCTTTGGTGGTAGGAAGGTCATTTATAGTATATAAAGTCATGTTTCTCTTGCAGAACATCTTGCACATCTTGCCTACAGTCAGACAGCACAGTGGAGGATAAAAATTCAGCATGTACTCAGGGGGGGCATAACCCTTTTCCCTTGATGTCAAAGGGGGAGAATGACTTTGAGTGACTTCGGGTTGCCATCAAGTCCAAAGGGGGAGATTTTTGGCATTATGACATAGGTTTGGCTCTATGGCACAAGTGTTTTCCTCGATGGCAACTCATTCAAATGGAAAATCATAGCTCAGGTACTTAGAATGGAAGAAAATAAGGTATATGCAGGTTCCTCTCAGTAAAGTCGCATATACACGCGGGATCATCGATCAAAAGATGCGTATACGTATGCATGCACTTTCATGCAAAGAAAAGCACGTACATGTCAGAGAATATATGTTTGGTCCATGGTATTTAGTCCAACATATTTGAACCTATGGTTTTGGTCCTTTGTATTTCATCCAAAGTGTTGAACCCAAGTATTGGGTCCCTAGTATTGATTCTATAATGGTTTTGGACCATGGTTTGAGTAAGACCTATGACTATAAAAAGGGAAGGAGATCATTTGGCAAGGGCATCGACTAAGTGTTGAATATCTAAAGAGGAGCAAGATTTGGAATACTAGTGATTGGTGTATGGTGCATTGCTGGATCTGAACCAAGGAGGAACTTGAGCGCTAAAAGATGGATAAGTTCTATTGATGGATCAAGATTTTATGACTTGAATAGTAGAATATTTGTAACCTTTGATCTGTTATAATTGGCGCATGATTAGATCTATAAATCTGATAATCTGGGTATAACTGATGTCTGATTAGGTAAAAGGGTAAATTATCTTTTATAGATATATATGTAGGTTCGACGCACCATAGGCGCATATACACGCAGGGTCAGCAACTTAAGAAACCGTATACGTTGGTTGGCATTGATACAACAGCGTATGTACACAGGTTTTGTATAGTGAAGAAGCATACATTTCATGAAATATGCTTTAGTTGCTTCTGGTTATTGTTGCAGTGTTTTGGGTTCAGAATTGGTGTCTGGTTACTGTTACTTTTGTCTGGTTACAACATTCTAAGAAGTGTTTGTTTGATTCTATATTGGGTTGTACAAAGGAGATTGATTGTTGTAGATATACTTGATGTACAATTGGTGTTATTCATGGATCCTGTCTGAAAATTTATGAAACATGGTCCCTGGAAGAAAAGACAAGGTTGTAGCCTTCTGCAGGTAGCTGCTTGCGTACTAGTACCTTAGCTAGTACAAGAGCTAAAGGGGGTTGTAGCTCCCTTCCAGGTGAAGCTGGAGAATGAGAGAAGGTTGTAGCCTTCTACAGGTAGCAGCCTGCATACTGGTATAAGACTGCACCAGTACAAAAACATTGTAAAAAGAAATTTCTAATTGAAAGAAGATAGAGATGAATTGCAGCAGGTGGTTTTCAGCCACATTGTGTTTCCACCTTATATCTTGTGTTCTTGTGTGTGACTGTCTGCACTATTTTTCTGTTCCTGATTAATGTCTATATGGTTCTGACACATAGATTTAAGATTAACATCTGAAGAATAATTAAATTACAAGTTTGTGAGTTATACACTGTTTTATTTAACCGAAGTTGCGTATATATGCTGGTTTATCTAACTAAAGTAGCGTATACAAATCTGTATATGAATTGAAAAATAATTGACTTGATAATACTGATTCACTTGCCCTCTCAGTATTATTTCCAACAGGTCCCTGATGTATATGTTCAATACTAGGCCAGACATTTGCTACGTTGTCAACACCCTCAGTCAGTTCATGGTGGAACCAAAGAGGGCACATTAGGCAGCAACCAAACATGTTCTCAAGTAATTACAGGGAACAATCGATTATGGACTCTTGTACACCAAGAGTAAGGATATCAAATTGAGTGGATTTATTGATGCAGATTGGGCACAAAGTTCAATGGATCGAAAAAGTACCTAAGGGTATTGTTTCAACATTAGATGAGGAATGACTTCTTGGTGTAGTAGGAAATAGAAGTCCGCGTCTCTAAGCTCATCTAAAGCAGAATATATGGAGGTGAGCATAGCTTTGTGTGAGGTCATATGGCTTACAAAACTGCTTGTGAACCTATTTAGAAGAAAAATGGAGGTGATCAGGTTCATGTGTGATAATCAAAGTTGCATCAGGCTCTCTGAGAATCTGGTGTTTCATGATTGGTCAAAGCATATTGATATCTGGTGTCACTTTGTCAGAGACTATGTCCAACGATGATTTGTACAGTTGAGCTACACTCCTACAGGAGAACAGGTGGAAGACATCCTCACCAAGGCCCTTGGAAGGACAAAGTTTGATTATTTCAAGGAAAAGATGGGGATGATAAAGAATCTGTTTCAGTAGCAGAAATGGGGGTGATAGCAGCATGGATGTAGAGGGAGTTGCAGTGCAAATGCATTGTTGGGAGAAAGGACCAGCAACAGTACGGATGCAGAGGGAGATACCGTACAGATGCAGCAGTGGCAGTATCAAAGCCATGGGTAGTAGTACAGGTGCAACAGTGTAGAGGATGTTAGGTAGGGAGGCTTAGCATCAACACAGGGACCGATGTTGGAAGATTAGGGTGATACTCAGTGAGGAGTAATACTACAACATAATCTTCGCTAAGAGGGAGTATTTATTTGGGGTAGCATCAGATGTGATCTAGCCATGAAAATTGGTGGAGAGGCTAAAGCACATAAGATCTCCAAGACCCAAAAATGGTTTGTTAAGATTCTAACCAGTATGGGAGATATTAAAATAATTAATATTTTTAATTGAGTTCCTAAGTCTAAACTTAGGAAAAATAAAATATTAATGGGTATTAATAAAAAACTGGGTTAGAGTGGTCCACTAGTCATGGACCAATCCAAATCTAATCTTAGTCGTTGATTAGAGATTTAATCTCGGCTATTGATGGACCAATGAGAAAAGTATAAGAAGAGATTTGAGGGTGAGTTGGAGGATACACTAAGGGAGACCAGGTAGTTTGATTTCTGGAGTGGGGTTAACTGAGAAATTCGAACTAGTGGTTTGGAAAGCAACAAGAGGCATCAAGTACGAAACAGAGAGTTGGGATCAACACCAAAAGACCAATGCAAAGGTAGGAGAGACAGATGCAAAGGCAGTAATAGACTGCGCAATGACTAGAAGGCCTGTGTGGGTGACGCAGAGAGGCCTAGGGATGACACAAAGAGGCAGGGTGTTTGGGAGCTACACAGAGGTCAGCCAGGCTGATGTTGGTATTGGGTGAAGTGCTAGAGAATTTTTTCTCTCTGTTGGGTAAGCCAGTTTGGCACCCCATTGTACTGAAGAATTATTGAATAATGAAATCCTCCCTTATTGCACCGATTTTCCCACATTGGGTTTTTCTGGGGATTGTTGTCCAAAATATCTGTGTCAATGTGTTGATTCTTGTGCATGTGTTTGTTTCTATATTATGGTGTGATATCTGCAGCATAATTTATTCTAATGTTTATTGAAGGAATTCCATAAATAACTTATTGGAAGATAAGTAGGCAAAGTAAATCAGACGTTCCAGTGATAAAAATTTCATAGTGAGCAGAAGCCTTTTATGGAATCCATGGCCACAACCTTCCTCTTGTCCTTAGGGTGAATCATAAGGAAACAATGTTTTTGGTTTGGGAAATGATCTTACTGCATTACTTTGCAGTGATCAAAGAGATGGTGGTAAGCGGGGCTACCTCCAGTATCTTGTACAACTTATTTCTCAAAGTAATAATCACAGAGGTCTAGAGTCATATATAGCATGCCACTTCCACAAGTATGGTTGTCCTAATAATACATCACAAACCTCAAGAGGAGAAACATCGCACAATATGTCATCTGTGAAGGGCTTGATGCTATAGGGAAGGTGACACTATTGGTTGACGTAGAGATCTCGTCCTTAGTGAAGCCACCCGATTGTGTATAGTTGCGGATGTGTTATTGTCGATAGGCCCAACCTCTGCACGACCTTTGCTGAAATGAGGTTCTTTTCACTCTTGTTCTCGATGAACTGCAACAAAGAACCTTTCACCCACATCTATGAGTGGAAGATGTGTTTCCCCTCCTCTAGATATTTAGGCTCATTCTTCTAGATTTTGGTGGTGGCCAGAGTGGCATTGGTCTCTGCGTGAATGATCTACTTCCCTTATTCATTCCTCATTGTAGAGTTCAAACTCAAAGTCAGAACATGTGTTTGATTCAGGAGCCTTTGGCTTGGCCACTAGTGACTGCTTTGCCTAACACTCACTTGTGTTGTGAGTGTAGCTCTTATGGAACTCACACCATTTTCCCATGTCCTTCTTTGTCTTCGTAGTGTTGTTCTTTTCTTGTGGCTTCAGTAGGTTGTCCTGGGCTGCCCCGCTTTAGCTTTGGCCTTTGCTCTGTGGTTTAGGGGAATCTTTTCCTTGCTTCAGATTCGTAGATCCAAATTCACGCTTCTTCTGTTGAAACTTTTGCTCAATCTTGACAGTGTATCAGTATATCATGCCGAGCAAGGAGATGTCCAGGAACTCCATCTCATCATGGATGTACTTGTATAGATATTCATGGTACTTGAGTATCAAATTCCACTAAGAATCCTTGATACCCAACTTAGTGCGGAGAATGGAAAATATTTGTGAACTTCAACACATCTTGGTCCCTTCCTTATCATAGCGTGGTCCATTTTATGTATTTATCTTCATTGCTACTGATAGGGTAATATTATTCCTTGATGACATCTCAAAAAGAATCCCAAGTGGGTGTGGCTGAAAAAATGAAGATTCCCTCTTGTACTTTTGTTCAAAGTAGGTTTCCCACTAGTCCTTGATGTGTGGGGCAGCTTTGAGAAGTTTAAAAGTAATCTTTTCCCAATTGGAAAATTCATGAACTAAAAAACATCCTTCCAACATATTTAACCATTTATGTATGACTTCTTCATCAATTTGGCCCTGAAATATGGGAATATCGAAGTTAACTTGTACCTTGAAAGGAGTGGTGCCTCCAAAATGGTTGCTGGATGAAGATGTGTCACGTGTGGGTAGTCATCGAAGTACCTAGGAAAAGTTATCCATAATAGAGTTCCTATGTTGCTCGAGGGCTTCCTCGAGAAATATTTTGAAATGATCTCTTGCCCCCTTGTCTTTCTTTTCTTCTGTCATGGGAGGCTGTCGCGGTTTGCAAGGCTAGTCTTGCAAAGGTTCAACTAGATTGAGCCCTAACTCCTTACAACCTAACCTCATTGGGGACATACAATGAAAAATAGAGAAAGAGCAGACCCCTCTGATACCACTAATCTGAACTTAAATAGGAACGCACCAAATTATAGATATAACCATAAATATAGAAATGCAACAGATATAACACTTCATTTCATTAATACTAGAATATTGAAACATGGTTACAAACAGAATGGAAATAAACTAGCTTGGGAAATGGTAGCTTATCTCTCAGAAGAGATGTGGTGGCTACATGCCTATGAACTATGTTACAATGAGGCTCCAATGCCTATTTATTATTGATAAACAATGGAAAAACCTAAACATAAAAAATCCTAACCCTAAGAGATGAAGCACCAAAACTGTGGGCCCTATTTGGCTAAATTGGTACATCAATTTTTGGGGGTCATAACTTTGGCGTACGATCTCTATTTGTCTATCATAATACCTTATCTCAAAAATCTCGAAGAGTAGGCCTAAATGGACTTTTCAAGTCTTTCTTTTTTTCCCTAAAAACGTTGTTTAGGGCCTCAAAACGGCTCCGAAAATTCACGACCTGAAAAACTTCCAAAAATAGTAAATTGTGCTACAATTAAGGTAACTGAAAAACTGAAAGGGACAGTTTTGGAGGTCCAAGTGGAATAGGAGGGTAGCCACCAATATCCACCTGAATCATTGAGTTAAATAAAAATACAAATTCGAATGCTATCCCAATGGAATCTCTCCAGAATTAATCATATTTTCAAAGATACGAAACTTGGTTGGTTTTATAAAGGTCAACATTTTTTATTGGACCTTAACCCAAAAAATGACTCTTACCATAGAAAATATGAGCAAAAGGAGCATCCAAGGGCCTTCAATTTGTGCATTGTGTCGTCTCTGCTCTGTAACATCAACATACCTTTCTTGAAATGTGATTTTTCAAAATTAGTATGGAAACATTCTATCCATGGTCTTTCTTATCAAGTTCAATGGCCTAACTTTGTGAACCAATTATTTGATTCTTGGTTAAAGCTCTACTTGAGTTCTTTCTTTTAAAAGTCAATTTTCAGGTGTGTATGGGTTGCCCTTCAAAAATATGTTCATTGGAAAGTCTAGTTGGAATAAAATAGATGATTTTTAGGATCTTCAAAGTCATTTAATAAAAGTAGCATTGAGAGCAAGGTCATTATTAAAAGAGCATCTCACAACATCACAACTTTTACTTTCTAACAAGAAATTGTTAGTTCCTCCAAAAAACGCTTGATTTAATGATTTATTAACCCTTTTTCTCTGGTCATAATCCTCCTTGGAGTTTTCACTTTTTGATAAATACTCTCAAATATGGTTAAAGAAGCAAGAAGCTTATGTCCTCCATTATAATGGAGCTGCTAAGTTGAACCATGGGGTAATTTTAGGGATGGGGGGTGGTGTGTGGGTAGTTTTATGCCTTAAAGGAAAATGCATAATTTATTTTTCTTGGAGTTTAGGTTTAGTCACAAGAAACCAAGTGAAATCATATTCATTACTTCAAGGATTGAATCTAGAAGCCAACATAAAACATGAATTTCTACGATTCATTGGTGATTAAAAGAACCTGATTCAACACTTAATAACATGCTTTACCCCTCGATATTCCAAGCTAATATTAACCTTTAGGCATATTCGATGGGGGATTTCCTCCTCTTGATCGTGGACTTCCTTCATGTGCACAGGTACCTCAAGTCTAAAACTAATTCTCTAGTCAATATAGTAGTAGCATGTTCATAGGACTCCATACATATTAACTCTCACATATACACGCATCCCATTCCATGATAAAATTAATTTCATGAGATGTCATATGACGGATGAAACAAGTGGGGAATTAGCATAATACCTACTCTCGATGGTTTCCATGGGTTGTAATATTATCACACATGAATGCTATAATAAATGGAGTTGGTTGGTAGATCTCATTAGTTATGATGGACAATTTCCTATGTTAGAAAATTCATATCAACTCCATGATAAGGACCATGTTTTTTATGATGATGGGGTCTTGTTCACATTTTTTATCACCTATGGTTGTTTGGGGTGTCTATTACCTCTCAAAACAACTCTGATTAGACATCTTTTTCTTCCTATGGTATTTAACTCCATTTTATTTTTTCTCCAATAAAACCATGGCATACCATGCCTCACAGTATGGGAGGAATCTCCCTCTTGGTCTCTAATATGATCTTTGATGATTTCCATGACTCCATTTGACATCTATAAATGTAAATTGAGTAGCTAATGGCTGAGCTCACAATAACAATGGATATATTGATTCAACATCGACATCAATTCAAGGATGAATTAGATTGGATTAAGAATCAATTAGAAGTGGTAAATCAATATAGCTCTCAAATTTTTGCTCCTCACCCTCCTCCATTCATTTTTTTTCACTCCAAAGGATTCGCAGATGGACCAAGTCCTTCCTTACGTGAATGCCTTGGTACGAGGAGTAGGCTAAGATGCTTTCTAGAGGGCTAGTGATGTTTCTTATCCATGATAAAATAAATGTTATCTATATTGTGTAATTTTTTTGGTGTCTATTATAGAATTTATATTATTAAAAGCTTTTGAAATACATAGATCTTAATTTTTTTTATTCACTGGATGCTGTAGTTTTTGTCCAAATTACTATAGAACGTACGAGAGCTACAATTTTTTTAGATGTCAATTTATTGTGAGCTTTGGCAACATATTTCAATTGATAAAATTCCACGATTATTTATGAACTTAATCTTTTATGATTAATAATGTTTAGAGAAATAACTTTTCGAGATAAATCACAAAGTTTGTTTAAAAAAGTATGTTTGTGAGTTTCTAAGAATTCTAACAATATATGATGACTAAATTGCATATTACTTTATAATAAGTGTGATGTGCAATAAATATAATAAAAGTGATAATAATTAATTAGTGAATAATATTATATAAAATATAATAAAATAAATATATTTTTTTAAAATTTTATTGAATTCAATACTTAAAATTATTTTGAAACATATGAAATTTGTAAATTAAAATTTTGATTTACAGTATTTTTCATCAATTTATTAAAATAAGTTGAGTATGGTAATTTAAAAAGAGTTAAATTTATGATATGTTTAAAAGGTTTCCAATGAATATTTAAAATCTCAATTAATTAATAATAATCAAATTAGGGTGTTTGTAATCAATTTATACAACAATGGATATTTAAAATATCAATTAATTAATAATAATTACATTAGTGTGTTTGTAATTAAATTTGATCATCAATAATTTGGATACTTTTTCTTAAAATACAATTTGTTAATATTAATAATTTACAATATCAATTAATTAATAATAATCAAATTGTGTTTGTAATCAATTTATACAATAACGAATATTTAAAATATCAATTAATTAATGCTAATTATATTAGTGTGTTTGTAATTAAATTTGATCATAGATGGTTTGATTACTTTTGCTTAAAATACAATTTGTTAAAATTAATTTACAATATGGATTAAGTTATATATCATTATAATTTTTCTATATTTTTTGGAATTTGAAAATTATACTAAATTGAGATATTTTATTTTTTGAATAGTTGTGAAGGTATGATAAATTTTAAGTATATTTTTTATTATATGAAGATTAAAATATAAAATCGTATCATTAAATTGATTGGAAATGAAAGTAAAAAATTTATATGTTTTTGTTTTTTAAATTGAGTCATGAGATAATTACACATTTAATAGTTCACTTGAAACTATGATTTAAGGGTATTTAATACATCAAAATCACTTGGAGATTACACTCAGCTCTTAACACTGCTTTATCTATAGAATTTCAAAAAAAAAAATTTCACATTATAGAATATCTTAAAGGTACACTCAATGACCCTCATAAAAATAAAAACTCTTATTATTAAAAATAAAAAACAAAATTAAATCAATTATAAAAAAAATATATATAATTTTTTTAATTAAAAATTAGAACTATTACAATGCTATGCCTGTCGTTAGTAATGTATTTTGACAAAAACATAATTCTGGTGAATTCTCGGACTCTTCTCTTAAAAGTAAGATGAAACTTAAGAACTCTGGTGAAAATCTAATCGGACACGGCAACCAAGAAAATAACGCGGACACGGCAACCAAGAAAATAACGCTGGAAAATAAAGCCGAGCTTATGTCGATTGCAGGGTTTTTTTAAATATGAATATAAAATGTATTTAAAAAGAATTTTAGTATTTATATGGTATAATAATTTTTTAAGGTTTTTTTAATAAGAATACAACTTGTTTAAACAAATTGTTTAAAGTTTATTCTTAAGGTGTGAACCATTCAACAATGGACTTTTGAAGTTTCAATTTTCTTTTAAAGGTGTAAACCATTC